>JAJPUD010009128.1:0-78762 GCA_023553655.1 Myrmecobius fasciatus | reverse complement strand
CCTTTTCCCTTCCCTCCTTTTTCCTCCCCTTCTCTTCTCTTCTCTTCTCTTCTCTTCCCTTCTCTCCCTTTCCCTTCTCTTCCCTTCCTTCCCTTCCCTTCCCTTTCCTTTTTTGCTTCTCTCCTCTTTTCTCCTCTGCTCTTCTTTCCTTTCCATTTTTCTTTCCATTCTCTCCTTCTATCCTCTTCCTTTCCTCTCTCTCTCTCTCTCTCTCTCTCTCTCTCTCTCTCTCTCTCTCTCTCTCTCTCTCTCCTTACTCACCCTTCCCCCTTTTTCTCCTTTCCTTCCTTTACCTTGTCGCTTCCCTCCTGTTATCCCTCCCCTCCTCTCCTCTCCTCATCTATCTTCGCTCCTCCCAGCTCCTCTCCTCTCCCTTCCTTTGTCCCTTTCTCCTTCTCTGCCTCCCTCCCTCACTGAATCCCTTTTTCCTTCTTTTCTTCCTTCTTCCCTCCCTCCCTCCCTCCCTTCCTTCCTTCCTTCCTTCCTTCCTTCCTTCCTTCCTTCCTTCCTTCCTTCCTTCCTTCCTTCCTTCCTTCCTTCCTTCCTTCCTTCTTTCCAAAATGGTGTAAGCATTAGCTGTAGCTATAGCTCTTGACCCCAGTAATAGGAATTTACAGTTTTTTCCATACTTAATAGGAAATAAATAAATAGGGAAAAGTTGCAAAAGCCTAATAGAACCATTTTTTGTGTTAGAATTTCTGTATTTAGAGTATAAATAAGAAAAATTTCATTTTAACAGGTATTAAAGGAAAAGATAAAGACAAAGAACCAAAAGATGATTCTGAAAGAAGAGATGATGACAAAGAAAAGAAGTATCGAGAAAAGAAGGTAAAAAAGTAGGAACTAAATTCTACAATGTTTCCAAATTAGAGGGGAAGTTAATAATCATAACTAAATATGATTCTTTGAACTTTTTGAGACATAAGATGTAAACAAGTCAGGACAAGGCCATGAGGTAAATAGGATTAACTCTAGATTATCTGTATGTTACTATACAGTTAGTATTAGGAACACAATGAGTAATAAACATATACAGGATTTTCTTCTTTGCCATAGTGACATTTGGGTGTTAGATTCATAGTGGTTAGAAAAATGTAGTCAAAAAGGACTTTATTAGGGTAGATGGAATACAGAATTCAGGGATTTTGCTTGATTTTGTTTGATGAGTTTTTAAGAGTCTTTTTACATTTCTTTTTCTTAAACCAATGAAATTGCTAGAAAAGAAGTATAATCTTGATGACTGACAGTCCCATTATAAAGCAGAGAATCAGGGAAATGTCTGAGCTATAAATGACAGGTGCTAAGCAGTCAATATCATTTTTAGGATCCCTATGACCTGCCAGACACTGATGGAAGTTTTTACCTGAAGAGAAAAGTTTGAAGCTACCTCCTATTCTGCCTATTATAATGCTTCTGTCCTTTGCCTGATTAATTTATTAGATCAAGTCAGTAGGGGGCAGATTATAACATAGGACTGTCAAAATGTTGTTGAATGAATCAATGAGAGCACATTGGTAATTGCTGTGCTGCTGAAGGGCAGTGAATAATAGTTGTTCTGAGACAAGGGAATCTTTTAAATTCTGTTATTTTTGTTTTTCAGATAAACTGAGATTAAGTAATTTTCTCAGTGTGGTGAAGTAGGGACAGGATGATCCCCAGTTCCATAGTCTTTTGATGATGTCATACCTTACTCCTGAGTCTGAGGTATCAGGATGATGGAATTTACTTTTCTTTTAGGTAAAGAGAATGAACTGGGAAAGTTGTCAAAAATAAAAAAGAGTACAGACTGTTAGAATACCTCCCTTACCTCCCTTCATTGAAGTGGAAAGGTTTTTAGGAGAACACCAAAAATTATTTCTTAGGACAGGTAGTCTTAGACTTTGTAAGAAAATAAATATACTGGGAGTTTTCCTTGATATTTATATTTTCCCTGAGTAACAATAGGGAACTAGGGACAAAGTACCTGTGGTGAAACCTATAACAATAGTAGATCACATAGTAAAAAAACAACTGTGATAAAATGTGATGAGAAAAAAAATTGAAGAATTAAAAGCAAATATTTCAGAGAAAGCCTAGGCTTATTTTAAATAATATTCTTGGAAGATGAGTGAGAGTGTTCACTATAAATCAGAAGGACTAGAGAGACTTCAGCATAAAACCCTGCTTGGCAGGATGACAAACAAAAGGCTATTTTAAGAAAGTATTATTTCTAATTTTGGAAAATTGGATAACAGCTCAAGGAAGAGAAATAAGGAAACCTAACTAGAGAGTAATTAGTTAGAACAGAATATTATCCCCTGATCACTTCTAGTCAGAAGTATCCTACTCTCCTTTCCTATAAAACTCCATATAGTGCTTTCAACTTCTCATTCATTTAGGATGAGGTATGATCATGATACAGAGTTTGCATTGCCATCATTCTTTCTAGTCCTCCTCTCCCTTCATTTCTCTTTTGCTGGTGATAAACACAACTGACATACTTGAGGATGTTTTTATCATTAATACATTCAGCATGCAATTGTTTTAAGGCCAGCAGAATGACTGCTGTCCGTCCGAACTTTGCTTTCTCTTCTGTGATATTATAGGTTAAGGTGAGAAGCAATAATTAGGTCCCAGCTTATGTTAAGGTCTGCAGATTTGATAAAGTAAGAAGGTTCTCATGGCCACTTAGCTAAGGTTTAATTCAATTGTTTTTCAGTTGTGTCTGCCTCTTTGTGACCCTATTTAGGCTTTTCTTCACAAAAATATTGTAGTTATTTGCCATTTACTTCTCCAGCTCATTTGACAGATAAGGAAAGTGAGCCAAACAAGCTTAAATGACTTGCCCAGGAACACACAGCTAGTAAGTGTCTCAGGCCAAATGAGTCTTACTGACTCCAGACCCAGCACTTTATCCGCATAAAAGATATGCAATTCAGAGATTGTTATTCCTGCAGTTGTAGGCATATAAATATATTCATTTTTCTTCTTATGACAGGTGAATTATGTCTTTTTTATAGTTAAGGACTTAATTTTTTTTACAGTCAGAAATAATCCAATTTAATAACTTTAAATATTGCAGTATGGTGAAAATAAAGAATTTACTCTCAGATATTATCTGCATAAAGAAGATGGAGAAAAAAAGCACAAGAAACAACAAGAACAAGAGAAGAAACATAAAGATAGAGAAAAAAGCAACTCCAGAGAAAAAAAAGAAAAAACAAAAGAAAAAAGCATCATAGTCAATGATAAGGATATGGAAGAAAAACATAAAGACAAACGACATAAAGAAGGAGTTATTTTTGAAGATGAAAGACCAAAGTATTTTGCAGACAAGAAAGAAAAACTATCTAAAGAAGAGCATAGAAAGAAAAGAGATTCTAAGGTAAAATTTTCTTATAAATTAGAAATTAAATTTTATTATTTAGTCCTCTAGCTTTTGTATCTTACTTGACACCAACATGCCAGGGCAGAATCATTTGATTCCAGTGAAGTGAATGTAGAGACTTATTGTTCCAAATATAGGAAACAAACTTTATTGAAATTAGGATTGCTTGATTAGTATTGAAAGATGATAAAACCTTGATGTACTGATAAATAAAGCCATCGCCTGCCATTTGTATGTTGATAGCATCATTGAAAAAATGCTTTGAAGTACTCTGGAACTTCTCTGGAAATAATATTGAACGAAAAAGAAGTTGTGGCTTTATTATCAGTTTGTATAAAAGTATAAAAGATTGTAAAGGGTCTAATTATGTTACACACATATTTATTTAAATGCTGTGGTTGCTTAATACAATTCTGGACTCATTATTGAATTTCAAAGAAATCAATTTTAATATTTTATCTATTCATTACATGGCTCTTTAGTGAATTAGAAACCAAGGCTTTTTTCTTTTGCTGCTACTTTCTTAATAATAATTTAGATTTATAATATATTGCTTCTCTTTATATGAATTCAAGACATTTTCACATATATTATTTCATAGGAAGGAATAATTTTTAGCTCCATTTTATAAACTTTGTAGCCCAGAAAAGTCACTTAGAAATACTTATTCCTTTCTTTTATTTTTCATATCTAGTCATCCTGTCCTGTCATTTTTACTTTGAAGTGCCTTTCTTTAGTTACTATTTTTTTTCTTTTATATCCTAATATAGACTCTTACTACCTCCAATGTGGAAAGCTATAATTGCCTCATAGCTAGCCTTTTTGACTCCTATCCATTCTTTTTTCAATTTATGATTCCTAATGCTGCCAAACCAATCTCCAATGCCAAACTCTTCTCCTCAAAAAACAAAACAAAACAAAACCTGTTATTATATGAAGTTCAGACTAACCTATTTGACTTTCAAATCTGGACCCACTGTATCCATCCAACCTTATTTCTCTCTTGGCCTCAATTATTACTTCTTGTTTTCATCAGAGGAACTTCTTAACTTTCCTTTGTATAGGACATACTTAGAATAGCTTAGGAGATGGAAGGTAGGCTTTGGAGTTGGGACAATTGACTTATATGAAGTTTAAATCTCCTAATATATGTATTGTTGACTCTGTGACCCAGACCAAGGGAGCTTCTCAGTGTAATGATTTCATCAGAATTCAAAAAGGTATGTCTACCAAATTCCTCTTTGTAAAGGACATTAATATATCAACAGTAGAAAATTTTGGATAACTTTGAAAGGCTAAAAGTGAAATATATAAAATTATGTAATTATAAGCAATTTTTTTGTTTTATGATTGATGTTTTCCTAATGATAATTAAGAAAAATAATGAAATTCATTATTTCTTTCTTTCACAGACTAGTGAGCACAGAAGTGGAGGAATAAATTTCAAAAGAGAACATATATCTGGCAGCCAGTAAGGAAGATGAATAATTTGATTCCACATACGTATCTCATAGTTCTTTTAGAGTTTGCTTACAAGCTCTATATGTTGGCTCTAATTTTAATTAGAGCAAAAAATCAAAAGATACACTTAAGGCTGTTCACTATTTGTTGAAACCTTAGTGATAAAATTTGCAGTAATTTGTGAATGAATTATGAGCATAACTTCCTGGGAACTTTTATAATTAAAAAGATTCTAAATATTGGTGGCATGAGGAAGGGCATAACCTTTCTTAATAGCCTTCCCTTTGTGAAGAAGAATTGATGTTAGCAATTTGATACCCCACTTATGAAAAATTGCTGAATCTTGCTTTTAGAGCAGGGTTTTTTGACCTGTGGGCCACAGACTGCCAACAGGCCTATGGATAGATTTCAGGGTGTCTGTGAACTTGGATGACAAAATAATTGTATCTTTGTTTTCATTTACTTGTAACTGAAATGTAATATTCCTTCAATTATGATTTTTTTAAAACAACCCAAACATATTCTAAGGAGGAATCCATAGGTTTAATCAGTTTGCCAAAAGAGCTCCATCACAAAAAAGATTAAGAACTCTTGGCATTAAAAGCATTAAAAGATATGAAAAATCTTTTGCTCAGAATTGTGTGCATTTTTAAAAAGCTCTCTTTTTTGAAACACAAACATTAAATGTCAAACTGCTGATAGCTTTTTTGGGGTCAGTCAGTAATTAGCCATTTAACAATACACAACTAAACAAGAAATAGGGTTAATTTAAAAATGTAACTCATTGATTAATAGAAATTCGGGTCTCATATTATGTCTAAATTGGGATGGGAGGTTAAATAAGAGAGTTCAGGAATTTGCTAAAAATTTTAGCCTGTCAAAGATAAAGAATATAGACTTAACCATAAATACTTAAAATGACAGGCTTATAATTTTTAGTTTGGAGAAATCTTAACATTTTGCCTATAAAGGTACTTATTCTTTCTGTCATGTGAAAAATATAGTCTTATTTAGTATTTAAAACTTTGTTGTATTTGGTTTCTAGGCGTGTAGAGAATTTGGGAAAGACTGGTGGAAAGGAAAACAAAGACACAAAAAGAAAGGTAAAATAATTTACCTTGGGAATTAATAGGTCATATACATTTTGTTATAAAATAAAATCAGGGGTATATAAACTAAATCCTTTTAGCCTAACAGTGTCATGATTGAACAAGAAATAGAGTCATATGCACTTAATTAAAGCTATTTATCTTTTACTATGTGGTCATGGTATGAGGAAAAGTGAGAAATTCATACTTCATATTTAGAGATAATACTCTACTTCTCTGGAAAATTTTTCATTTTTAATTTAGACAGTTTGACTCCCTATTTCAGGCCTTTCTTGTAGTGCTCTCATATTTCTTTTAGTATGGCCATTTTCAGCTTATGGCAAAGAAATACAATGAGGAAACATTTTGTTTGTCTGCTAACATATAAATATGATGGAAGAGAACAGCATTTCTTGGGAATAATTAACTCTTTCAGAATGTCAAGTTAACAAGGCCAACAGGCAAAATTTATAGTGCTTTTGTAATGTGAAGATTTATAGTTGTGATTAATTCATACCTTGTAAATACTTGTATCTTTCATATTCACCACATGTTCAGGATTGTAATTGTTTCTTGAATATCAGCACAATTAAAACTTTAACATGATCTATCTTTATCAAAATGAATCAGTATGATTTTCTGAGCATGAGGGCAGAGCTCATCTATAGTACATTTCAAGTTCTCTCCAGAGAATTCTTTTCATCCTCTGTCATTATGGATCTTATTATTCAAACAGTATAGAAGTAGTTTTAGATAGTGGCTTCCCTAGAGACTTTCTTTTCAAAAAACAAGATGTCTCCTAGTTGTATTTTTAGAATCCTATATTATAGGTAACATTTAAGAACTTTTTAAAAACTTTTCTTTACTTGCAATTTTTGTTTATGTATCTTTTAGCAAGCTGGTGATGAAGGAATGTCAGTATGGAAATCTGCTCGAAGGCAATCAAGTGAGGACACTGAGGTAAGGAAGAAAATATACTTTTAAATAATAATGACAACAATAATTTCTATAGTTCTTTAATGTTTGCCAAGTGCTTTCCATAGAGTCTTCCTTGACTCTTACAGTATTCCTGGAAGAAAGCTGTTACTGATATTATATTCTCTGGTAAGGAAATTGAGACTCAGAAAAATTTATTTTCATATTACCTGCTTGTTGCTGTTGTTTGGCTTTCATTCTCAAAAAACCCCAATGACATCTTGACTCAAAAATTAATTAAAGTAATGCAAATTTATGCAAAGTCATCAACCTCTCTCTTCCAGGGTCATTGAAGTCCATGGCAAGATTGATTGGTTTGTTCACTGTCCTTTGTTCTTGAAGACAACAATTTCATTTTACTGGTTTATTCTTAATCCTAGTGAAGAAAGTCTACATAAAAGAATTTTTATTTTAGCAAAATTGAAGAAAAAGGAACATAAAAGTATAATAGCTATATTTATTCCTACTAACCAACTACATTAAGAGCAAGAGAAGAATAAAAACTCTTTGATCCATAGAACTTCTTAATTCAGATACAAATAACTTCATAATCTGTAAAATTTTTCATTGAGTACCAATTAATAGTAGAAAATAGGATATTTTTTTATGAGGAGAATATGCATGAAAAGCATAGGAAGAGGAATCTGGAAAATACCAAAAAATTATGGAAGAACACTAACATTAGTTAAGATAGTAGGAAAAAATGTGTAAGTGGAAACTCATTTAAAAAAATAATGTAATTTTCCTGTTTACATTGATATAACAGTATTAATTCATAAGATGTTTGATACCTTCTTACTTGGATTTTAATTTGTAAAATTATTCCAAAATATTCATTAATCAAAGTAAATAAATGCCAAAATTAATTAAACCCATTCAATATATTCAAACGAGGTCAGCAGTTTTTATCCACTTTGGCTTATTCTGTGTTTTGTTTTTACCTTTCTAGGATATTGAAAAGGAAGACATTGATTTAGAAAATGATGGTGCTGATGACTATACTGCCAATTATGAAGATGATTTTGAAGTACTTGACTTTTTTCTTAGCCCAAATCTTTGATTTTTAGGAGTAATTTTTTTATTCATATATCCTATATTGCAACTATTTGGATACATTTTTGCCTATAAATACTTTACCATATTTTTAACAGAACAGAACAGAATGAAATAATTAAAAGACTAAAATTTCTTTCATTTTTAGTTGTTCCCTTTATGATACTTAAGAATCTGGGAACACTTGATAGTTAATTTCTATTGCACTAGGATATTTTCAATATATATATGTATTATATAATGTTCCTTGCATAACTCAAAATATAACAAAACATGGAAAGTTTATGAAAATATGGTACAAAACTGAAGTATAAATTCTCTTTTTTTATACATTGTTTATGATCCTAAATTAATTTCTAAATCAATTAAAAACTTGTCTTCTTGTGGGAAAATCCTTTTAAAAGCAACTCCACAGTATTATTTTGTTTTATTTAAAACAATGTAATTTTTGAGATGTTTCTAACAAATTTTATTTAATTTCAAGGTCACCAACATAATGAAGTTTCTACTTAATGATTCTGACATTTGAATTGAAATATTCCTGAATTTTAAAAACAATCTCTGAAATTGTTTGAACTTTAATTAGGGTTAACTAACCTTAAAACTTAATCTTAAAATCAGTAAAATCCTTTTTTTTGAAGGACTATGAAGATGATTTTGATAATTGTGATGGTGATGGTAATGGTAAAGATGATGATGATGATGATGATGATGACAATGGTGATGGTGGTTATACTGAAGATCAGAGAAAGGAACGAGATGAAGAAATTCCTTTAGCTAGGAAAATGGAGATACAAGAAATCCAAAGAGCCATTCATGCAGAAAATGAAAGAATTGGCACATTACCTTCAAAACAAATTCAAAAGCAATTTCAATCAGAATTTGAAAAAGAACCAAGAACAGGTATACAAATAAATGCAAATGATTTTTTAAAAACTGTTTGGGTAACAATATAATCAGTTCACATCTTAAAATCAATTTCTTATTGGTGAAAGTGATTTTTATGGATTCTTGATGATACATTTTTTATGGATACATGATGATACTGTCTAGCCTAATTAAGTACTTATTAGATTCTCAACAAATTAATTATTCAGAATGACACTTGAGTCCAGCCAGGTTAATAGAGAGCACTTGAGAGTCAGAAAGCAAGAATTGCAGGGTAATTATAGCTAGACCATTTTGTCTTTTTTTGTATAAGAAGCTAGTGTAGTGCCTTACTTACAGTTGATACCAAATTTTTATTTTGCTAGTTTGATTTGACTGTGGCACTAACTTTGAATTCCCTCTTACCGAGTTTCATTATTGACTCTTTTGAGGGAGCCAAGAATTAACTGGTCATAATGGTACAGGGGATTCAGAAATGTTGTAGGGGAGCAGGGGATTAAGGTTCTTTAATATAGTTAGGAATTGCCTAGTTTATGGAATTAGATACATTTAAACAAAGTTTGTTATAAAGAGATTTCTAAATGAATTTATATTTTCCCAATGATTTTATTAAGAAAAAGTATAGCCCATTTAGAATACTATCCCAGACAACTTGTAGGATAATGTTATAGAAAGTTAAAGGGTGCAAGCATATCAGGAATTCTGGCAATATATCTGCTTGAATTTCACCTTTGGTATTATTTCTATTATATAGGAAGTATAAAAGTAGCAACATAACAGCAGTTTACAGAACAGTAATCTCTTAAGTTTTATAAGCTTGTCTCAGTTTTTCACAGACTACAAACTGTCTTAAAATTTTAACTTAAAATATTTTTTGAATGTTGCATGTTTTTTATCTATCACTTGGACTTACTGACCTCTTTTCCCTCATTTCTAGTTAGTTCTGCCCATATATTTTGTTAGCATATCTTTGCTTAAAGAAGATAAATAATGAATAATGAAATAAATAAATGTCCAGTCCTTTACTTAAAAGCTGAGGCTCCGCAGTCTGATTTTGTCTTTGCTATAGCTGTGTGTATAAAACATGATTTACTTTTCTTTAGAACAGATTTCAGTTCCATGAGCTAAATGGGTTAGACGATTTGGGTATTAATAATGATGATAACAACTGACATTTATGTAATGTTTTAAATTTTACAAGGCATTTCACATATATTATCACATTTGTACATACTTGTCTAGCACCTGACACCAAACAATGATCAGCACATAGATTGCTTTCTATGACTGTTAGCATCTTTTGTTGAGTCTGCTGAAATGTTGCTCATAGTTAGATCCTAGTTTCACAAGAATTGAGAAATAACACATATTGTATGGCAAGATACTAAGAACAAAGGTTAAATTGGGATATTCTATGTTATAGAAGAAATATGTGAATTTCTTAATTTTAGAATGCTGTTAATGGATCTCATTTAAAGAAAATATATTTTTATTGGAGATTCTAGTATCTAATATTCATTTCTCCTGGCCCTAATAATTTATTTAAAGTACTCTTTGTTGCCTAAAATCATCCAAAATTTAATGGCCTCTTTCTGAGAACTGTCATGTATTTTCTTCTAAGTCACATAGTTTTATAGCAAATAATTATGCACTATAAGATTTTATTTTGCAGTATTGATTTACTACATTTAAGTTTGATACCATATAATATTTGTAGTTTGAATTACATGTTTAAAACCTAAGAAGCTCTTCCAGAAGAATTGTTTTCCCCTCTGCTTTCAAAACTAATTATATACTATGAAATACAGTGTTATTTAAAATAATTCAGTGTGAAAGTAGCCTAATAGATTACACAAATTATTTGATGTGAACATGTATTAAACATTAAAATTTTAGGATGCCTAGACTTTAATCATTTATTGAAGCATTGTGAGAGTTGTAAAAAAACAAAACAGATATTTCAACATGAATGGTATTTTCCATATTATTTTGTGCTTTTTTGTATTCCCTAGTTATTTAAATTATGTGTGATTTAATTCCTCATTTTGACTGTAAACTCCAGTAGGGACTGTGATTTATATTTCCCTTTTTTCTTGAAGAACTATTAGAATAGTGCTAAATAAATAATTATTAATTAAGTAAATATCTCAAGTTAAAGATTAAAACTGTAAAAGTTTTAATCGCTTATGGCAAAGAATATTTTATTAAGATTTGTTTTTGTTAATTTTAAACTAATGCCCTTTTAAGTATAATGATTAGAGGTATTAATAATCTCTGCCAAACTCATTTTCATTTTTAATAAAAAACTTCACTAAAACAATTTACTTTTTCATACAGAAGCAAAAGAATCCCCTTCTAGAGGCTCTCTCTGTGGAATATTTATGGACTTTGCTGCAGCTTCACAGCGACAAAGTTGTCGGAATCATGCCCTTAAACAACGGTGAGTGGCCTTAATAAATTTATGTCATTATGGATTTTTACCAAAATTTTGTTATATTTTTAATACTTATCACTTAGTACTGATAACCTGATATGTAGTTTACATTTTCTATAAAATCATGCTATTGCTGTTCCATAATCATTTTTTTCTAAATATAAATTATAACATGTCAAATTAGAGTATGGTCTTTTTAAAAGGATCTCTTGGAGGAGGGTGCTTTTTGAAGGTGAATATTCAGAGAAAATTATCTGATTCTTGTGAGGGGTTCAAAATGAGATTGTGGATCATGTCATAATCTTGACAGTTTTCTTTAGAACAGATTTCAGTTCCGTGAGCCAAGTAGGCTCTAAGCTGAGTGTTTTTTCTCATCATCTGAGTCTCTTCATAATACCATTCCTTAAACATATTCTTAGTCAAATAGGAAATTATGATTTGAAAAATGTGAGAATATAATAATGGTATGACTCCCATTATGACAGTGAACTACCTATCTTTTTTTAACCAAGATATTCCATTCAAGTTGCTCATGTAAGTAATTAGGAAACAAACCCTTAGATAAATATCTGTAGCATTTGAGTTAGAAATTTAATGTGGTCATTTAACTGGATTTTAAGTGTTGTGTCTGTAGCTAGCTCTGACTCAGGATGGTACATCAGGTGTGAGATAGAAATTAAATGAGACATTTGTCCATCCATCTGATATTAGCATAAGGACGTCTATTCAGTCAGAGTAGGAAAGACATTTATAGTGTTTAAAGGATTCTCAACAAGGATACAATCTTGATTCACTTGAGCATGGCTTTCCTGACTCTTGTTGCCCATGATGATTCAAAGTTAGAAATACACACACAAGTAAACACACTCAAATATATACATATATACACATATATATAAGCAACTAATATAGGTCTTATGAAGAGAGAACAAACTGGGATGGGCATACATACCTTACTCTTAGGAGAATTGGGAAACTCAAAGTATTTTCTTTGTGAGGGAGAAATACATTTGGGATTGTATGTAGATGAAAAGCACTGTGAAATTTTGAATTTTCTTTATATTATTCCTTTTATTGTTAATAATACTTATTAAATATTTATTTTAAAATTTCATTTTATAGGAAATAGAAAATACAATAGAGGGTACATATAAGATATATAATAACACATATAGATAAATTTCTATAGTGGAATTATTCAACTACTTTAATGCCAAATTAAATGCAAAAATAAAACTAATATTGTGATACATTAATGAAACTTTGTCCTCACTCCAAAGCCCCATCCAATGGTTTAGGATTTCTCAGGAGATCTCAAAGCATTATCTAGTAGATATCTAAATCAGCTGCCACTGATAGGTCATCTCTGGTTTCCTAAGTCCTCATAAGGAGAGAAATGCAGCATGGATTGAAGGGGGAAAGGCTGAAAGCAGGCAGGCTACATAAGAGATTATTGAAGTAGTTCCAGGTTAAGTCAGGGGAATGGAAAGGAAGAGATATTTCCAGGGAAGAATTAGCAAATGAAGGAAAGCAGAGGCTAAGGACCCAAAGATGATTCACGGGTTGTGAGCTTGGATAACTGGGAAATGTTCAGTACAATTAAATATTGGAAACAAGGATGTCAGGAGGAGAAACTGGTTTCTTTTTTTAAGGAATGGGTGTTTTGAGGAGGTAGCAAAATGATTTTGATTTTAGTCAAAAAAATTTACTAAACACCTATTGTGTGTAAGGGCTCTGTACTAAGTATTTGGAAGTATACATAAGTATAACTGTCTACCAGGCAGTTGGAAATAGAGATATGACCATCTAGGGAGAGATTGAGGATACATTTGGGAGTCACTATTATAGAGGTTGAAATAATAGGATGGGAGGGACTATGAGAAAAAAAGACTTAAGGATTAAACCTTGGAAAATGTCCACATTTATTCAAAGTAATCAGAAGCTGCATGGGATGGTGTGAAAGAACTGGATTCTTTCAATTCCATCCATGTCAGTATAAATTTCAGTAAGGTTCTTTAACATCTTTGGGCTTCAGTTTATTTAACTAAACCATGAAAGGCTGTATTATATAATATTTAAGATGCCTTCTGTTGTAAAATTCTATCTATGAAATAGTATAACTCACATACTATAGAAGAGAGCTAAGAGAGGGGAGAGTTTCAAGGAGGGAGGTAGTTAACAATGTCTAACATTGCTGAGAGATCAAGGAGATTGAGGCCTACCAATAATAATGGCCTTTTATTTGCTGATTAGGAGTCATTGGTAACTTGGAAAGCAAGTCCATTAGAAGGATTGATCAGATGTCAGGCCAAAAGGGTTTAAGGAATCATTGGATGCTGAGGGAGCAACATGGATGGTTTTTATAAAGTTTATTAGTGAAAGGAAGATTGAAAAATGAGGCAATAATCTATAAGGGCATGAGTATCAAGGGAAAGCCTCCCCCACCTTTTTTTTTTTTTAAGATAGAGAAGATTTGATTATATTTTTAGGCAAAGGGTGAAGAGCGAATGGAAAGAAGGAGAGTAAAGATATAAAAAAGGTGGTTTATTCAGGGAGTCAATGTCCCAAGGTTGGAAAAGATGTGATAAAGAACATGAATAGAAAGTTTAGCCTTGGGAAGAAGAAACTTCCTCTGAAAGAGGAAGAAAGGAGGAAGTAACAAGAGAAGGTCCACAGAACTTTTTTTAGATGAAGGTGGAAGAAACTGAGAAATTTTTCTCTAGATGATCTCATCTCAGTAAATAGTTAGCTTATCTCCTGAAAGTAAGAGAAATCTGGATGGGATTGAGAAGTATGATAAAAGATTTGGAATAGCAGCTGTGGAAAATTCAGTAGGAAGGTAATAAGAAGTGAATAAAATAATGAGGGGTAGCATTTGAGATATTAGGGTAATTCTGTGTCTGGTAAATAGTTGAGTTGTAGAAATAATAAGGTAAAATATTAAAGAATAATATAGTATATATGATTATATATACTTATAGTATACCTCTTAATTTTGTATTGTTATCTATTCATCTTAAAGGACACGCAGTGCAAAGTTACTTCGACTGATTGACTTGGATTTTTCATTTAGTTTTTCTCTCTTGGATCTGCCACCAGTAAATGAATATGATATGTACATAAGAAACTTTGGTAAAAGAAATACTAAGCAGGTGAGTGCATAATTTTTCAAAAATAAGCTTTATTTCTGAATTTTGCAGTAATTTCTGGATGAGTCCTCTCCATTCCATACCCCCACCCCTCCCAGTGTAACAAAGAAAGAGTTTTTCAGAGACTACTATATTAATCATGTATGATAATATCTGCAACATTTCTCCCCTTTATTTCCTTGATTTTTTTTAACTCAAGGAGAAAAATTTGTTTCATGGGGTGTGTGTGTTGGTTTTTTACAATTTCTTTGAATTTTTTTTCCTTTTAATACTCAGCCAAATAAGCAACCAAACTAGTTTAATTAAACACCGTGTTAGGTACTGTGCTAGAAATTCAAAGACAAAAACAAAAACAAAAGAAAAAATCCTTGCTCTTGAGACATGTACTTACAAAAGTACGTATATACACACATACACACACACACACACACACACGCATGCACTGAATAAATAAGTGGTCTTTGGGTTGCTTCCTAAAGAATATGAAAGATTCTGTGAGGTGAGATGAAGAGGAAGTATTATTGTAGTCATTATATCTATGTAACTCCTGATTCTGCTTTTTTTACCTTATATAATTTCATATCTTTCATCTTTTTCTAAATTCCTTATTTGTGTCATTTTATATCTTATAATAATATTTGCTACTTTTCTATGCCACAGTCTATTCAGCCATTCCTCAGTCAGTGGAATAAAGCTGGAATTTTGGAAATAGTACTCCCTGTATTATCAGTTCTTTGCTATCACAGCATGTGCTTCTGTGAATGTTTTCTTAAAAAGTTCATGGCTTATGAAATTAATAGACAAAATTAAAATAAAAGATGAATTAAAAATAAATTTACTTCATTATAACATCAGAAAGCAGGAATAAGGGATATTTTTTAAAGCCTGAAGAACTAGAGTTGAAAAAATTAAAAAGAATAATTTTTTTTAAATATCACACATGCAAATCTTAACTTTAGTGAATAGGTTTAAGAAGAGTTTAAATACTTTTATGAATGGTAGGTTCATAATGGATTGAGTAGAAAGCTACTGACATATTTTCCACAAACATTTCTTGTTTAGAAACCAAATGCTTTTCAATGAGCCATTAGCCTAAGAGGCAACAGTGTTACAGTTCTTTCTGGAGAGAACTGGGTTTCATTCCCATATAAGCCACTGGGGACTTTGGACATATCATCAAGCTGAACCTCTCAGAGTTCATGGTTCTTCACCAGTAAAATGGGGATAATAATGCTTGTGTCTTTTACTTTGAAGGGTTGTTGTGAATAAAGTTCTTTATAAACCTTGAAGCATGATGTATTTTACTATTATTATTATATCTCATGTGGTATACCTTAATGTTTTTAAATTCCTATACATTAGTTATCTGTTTTTCTGAATCTTGACATGACATTTTACATATCTAACCCTTTCTCTTTGTTCACAATGTGTTTAATACCTTATTTCAGACCTTCTTCATCTCTTGCCTGGACTAGTGTAGTAGCCTTCTAATTGGTTTTCCACTTTTTGGTCTCTCCCTTCTCCAGTTCATTGTACATATGGCTGTCAGTGTAATCTTCCTAAAGCTCAGGTCTCACCATATTAGTCCTACCCAAGAATCTTCAGTTGTTCCCTGTTGCCTCTAGCATTAAACATAAACTGGACCTTGAATTCATTTTCCTTCTTTCAAATTTTCAGATTAATTTCATGCATTCTGCTTTCCAGCCATATTTGGCTTATTTCCTGTTTCCTTAAATTGGCTTTTGGTGTTTCCCTTTTTTGAATTTATACAGGCTTTCCCTCATATTTAGAGTTCACACCTCTAAGATCTTTGGGTGCCTGTTTCCATGGGGGACCTTTTTCTGATTCTTCCCTATAATGGTTCTCTTGTCTAGAAATGCTGAGTGAGAGAGTTCTCAGACATTGATTATCCTTTCTTAGCATTTTATTTAGTAAGTGAGATTAATGATGTTCTGTTGCCCCCTTTGTTGTACTATTTTTTCTTTTGGAGTCCATTTAAGGTAAAGTACAGCTATTGTTTCATTATACTCTTCTGGGCTTTCTGGTAAGCTAGAATAACAACAGTACTCAGAATAATAATAATTAAAACAATTATTTCATAGAATCATTGACTTAGAAGTGATTTTAGAAATTTTCTACTCAACTCTCCCACTTGACAGATAAAGAAACTGAGACCTAGAAAGCTGAGAATATACAAGTAAGTGGTAGGGCTCAGATTCAAAGCTGTGTCTTACTTTCAATCCATTGCTCTTTTTGCCATGTTGTGCTCTATGTATATATCACAGTTCATATCTTATCATAAGGATCTCAAAGTGCTTTATACTTAATAACTGTGTACTCACAGTATAATTCAAGGGCATCCACAATCTGGACCTAACTAATCAGATCTCCTACTACTAATACTCTCTTTAGTTTGAGGTAGTGAATGTTCTTCACTGTACACTATCTGTGATGTACTCCCTTCTTTAGATGCCATTCCTTTCCTTTTTACCTATCTCAGTTTTCTTTGTCCTTTAAATCCTGCCCTGACAATTCCCTTTTCACTCCTTCTGAGGCAGTCTTTCTTTAACATTCTGTGGTTTACCACAGCTTTCTATCTAATTATTCTCCTAATTCTTCAGTTACTTCATATGTATTTCCATTTCCTCAGTTAGATTACATACTTTTTGAAAGCAAAAATTATGGCTTCCCTTTTTCTTGTGTTAGCCATTGTCTCTAATACATCTTTAAGCTTTAGAAGAGCTTCCCCAACTAATGTATACTGTTCCCCACACATATATTACTAGGTGGTTCTTAGTGAACTACTGTAGTTGACCTTCTGATTATAAACACTTGTATCAGCTGAGTCCTTGGGTGAGAAATGAGAAATGCTTTATGTGAGTCCATATCAGGTACCACAGTGGAGCCTTCCTTGCTTGTTAGGTTTCCTGCTCCCTTGCTGTAGTATTTGAGAAACCAGTATTACCTTCATGCCATCACAAAGCATCAGGGTAGGATTTTGGTCAAAGGGTGATTGTCATTTAATGGTAATTTAATACTGGGTGTCAACTCTGTGCAAAACACTGATATGAAACAAAACCATTCATATTTACTGAGAATTGAAATAAGTATATGAATTGCAACATATTGACAATTATTGTCCTAGCGTTTGGTCTTAAGAAAGTATTCAGCCTTCTAAACTGAATCTCGTTTTTTAATATTAAAACGATGGTTTTGTTAAGGGACATATTTTGTAGAATTAAAATTTTTTTTGCATATTTTGCTTTATGTAAAACAGTTACTAAAGAAGTGATGCAATAAGTTCTAGATAGTTTTGAGAATACAATTTTTATTTTAAAGCTATAAAACAATCTTGTGTAATATAATTGATAATTGAGTAAAACAAAATTTTCAGGCATAGAAGGTAGATGAACTTATCTGGACTTTTCCCCCTCATCGTGATTAGTAGGTATTTTGCCTAGTTATATTACATATTCACACATTGACTGGTTGTGTATATCTGTATCTATAACTGCAGTGCTTAAAAAAACCCCCAACAAAACGATTAGCTTCTTAAGGACTGTAGGAAACCCCATATATCAGCTTTGCGGAAATCATCCCCTTCCTCTAAATTCTTCTTTTGTTATGGAAGTAACCTGGAGACCCGATTCCTTTGTCTGTCCTAATCTGGATGAAATTTGATAGAGCCAAATATAAAGTCTTACAATTGTGTTCTATAAATAAGTTTCACGAATACAGAATGGATCAGGTATGCTTTAAAGATCAGTGTTTTTGAAAAATATAGATCACATATGAAGTCACCAGAATGTTATGGTAGCCAAGACAGTGTTAGACTACATTAAAAATGCAGGTTGGACAATAATGCAATTTTACTCTGTCCTGGCCAGATTATAGATAGTATTGTATCCTGATCTGTGATCACATTTTAGGGGGAAAATTGATTAGCTAGAATTAGAAAAAAATTGATTGTCCTGAGAAAGGATACCCAAGATGGTGAAGGGCCCTTGAGACTGTGTCATGTGAGTATCTCCCAAGTCACAGTATAGTAGAACTGCCAGAGGTTCCTACTTTGTTGTAAAACTTCTAATGGTCAGTGTGTTTCATATTTGATGACCAACCTAGTTAAGTTAGGAAGATTCATCATCAACAAAACATTGGAAACTAGGCCATGTATGCCTTTTGGGGCAACAATCACAAAGGCTCTTTGTTGAAGTGTGGAAGGCCTTATATGGAGGGAGAATCATGTCAAATATAAGAAATCACCATAATCATTAAAATAATAACTGCAGCATATCTTTGTACTTAAGGCATATGTTCAATATAATGAAGATAATGTTGAAAGAGATATTCAAACTGATGAAATAGAAACCCACGAAGTATGGACCCAGCATCCTGGTGAAGGTACCATTGTATCAGGAGGTAAGTAATTTTTTAATTATTTAAAAGCTTTGACTAACTTCATATTTTATTTTTTAATGTGCCTTTTCTAAAATATATCTTTCAGATAGTTATTATATTACCAGCATAGAAAATATTCCTTATTGTTTTAAAGGAATAAATCATATTTCTGTTTTAGTGTATTTTAATTTTGAAATCTTAATTATGTAAAATATCAGGACTATAGTTAAGTAATGTACACAGTCATTCAAAATATAGTTTAACCATATATTTCTATGCATTTGTAATAAAACAGTCTTTTCAACTATTAAGTTCTTATGGCCCTCTCAATGAGGCATGATTCTTCATGGAGATAGGGGTACATATAATGTACTTAAAGTGAATGAAGAATCACAAGATTTACTGTTTATCTGGAGAATCATTTTTTAAAAATTGGATTATGCCCACTGAGACATTGTGGGATCTATATGTTCAGGGTTTACGTAGAAAGTGCTTTATGCACTATATTGTTGTTCAAGCCAGTAAATAATTATTATCCCTGGCTAACCTTTTAAATAGAATAAGAGGGTAGGCCTTTCATGAGTTACCCCAGAATCTCCTTTAAGACTTTCACAGGAAATGTCCCCTCTTAGTCTCTTGGTGATGGATTTAAGGCTAAGAGGACACAATAGTGCTCTGGGATCAGAGCTACTTGTTTAGTACTATTTTAGATATGATATGAGTTGAGTCTTTCACTCAAATCTTTCTCTTATGCTTATTTATGGTATTTAGATAATTGACTCTGTGTTCTAGAAAGCAACTGAGAAAAAAAAATTCTTGGCAAATGCTAACAATCTACAAAGGCTTCAGGCATGAACTTGATAATGGAACATATATACCTGTTGAGTACTACTCAAGTTAAATTTAGAGACAATCATCAGGTTGATTTTTTAGTGATAGCAACTTTTGAATAGCTGTTAGATTATAGCAGAGGTTGGGAGGATGCAGATTGATAAAATCTGGGTCCTTGAAGAATGTATGTAAATATAAGTAATATAACATGTATAACCTATACAGATGGCTTGCTGTCTTGGGGAAGGGGGAGGTAAGGTAGAAAGAATTTGGAGCTCAAAAATCTTACAAAATGTATGTTGAAAACTATCTTTACATTGTAATTGGAAAAATAAAATACTATTGGGAAAAAAAGAAAAAAAATATGTTACATAGACTTTTATAATCTATCTGGAAGTTATTTATGACATTGTTTCTGTGAGAAAATGTTGTTCAAGTTCTCTCCTTCCTTGCCACAAATATTTATTAAGCTTCTACTATATTGTTAAGTATTGCCAAGTATGTAGAGCCGAAGAGGATCTAAGCATAGGTTCTATGACAGATTGTGTCTTTCGTTTGAGAACTGGCTTAGTTTAGTCTGGAGAAATTCATCTCCAAATTGGCTGCAGGATAACAATTTTTTTTGGTTGTGACAGCTTCAAAAGACTAGCTGACAAGCAGCATAGGGCCTTGATAGGCATTGATAGAAAGAGAATGCATACTGATAGAATCCCAGATTCCTGAAGTTTAGAGCACCCACTAGCTACTGGAGAAGATGCAGCATTTAATTCAGATATGATTCTTGCCCTCACACAGTTTAAAGAGACTGTCTGGAATTGGGGGCAAGGTGCATAATTGCATGATAGAAATATACAACATTAAAAGATAAGTGCAGTAGTAAAACAAAGTGCAAATGTGAGGTCTGATGGGGAAGATGGTAGTTATCCACTAGGAGAATCAGAACCTGCTTCATAGAGAAAGGTAGCATTTACCTTGGAATTTAAAAACTGGGTTGGGATTCAAGAAGTAATAAGGGAGAGCAGTTATTCTAAGTTTAGTAGATGCCTCTTCTGATGCATTTAAAATGGAATTCAATAGAATGTAAAATTTGGAGAGTATATTATATATAGAAGGCAAAGAAGTGAAGAGGGTATGAAAAAATCACTAATTTCTTGTTTGTATGAGTATAGATGCCTCTTAAATTTATATGACTTTTAAAAGAATTTGACCATATGTTACCTCATTTTATTATTACATATTCACATAAACTAGCAGACCTGGTATTATATCCATTGTGTAGATAGAGATTTTGAAGCTTTGAGAAGTTGTGACCTGTCCAAGGTCATATGGCTAATGGGTCAAGGAAATGAGACTGAAATAGCTCAGTACCTTTCATACTCTGTTATGTTGGGCCACAAGCCAACTTAAAAATGAGCTTTTGGAATATAGCCCAGTTATAAACTCAGTACATCCATATTTCTTTGTGTCAATTACTTCATTTTCAGTTTTATTTTAAAATAAGATGAATCGATATCTATTAAAGGCTTATAGAGTTCCTGGCATTACATGAGGTGCTGATTCTTATGCAGTTATAATTGAAGTTGCTTAGTCACTGTTTAATTCCTCAGCATATCCTTCTAAAGGAAGGAAATTATTTCTATCCTCCTTTATAAAAATGAGCCTTACTTTCTGAAAACTAATATACAAACAAGTGAATTTATAAAATAGATAAATTAGTAGTAACTTCGTTTTATAAAAGAAATCACACTAGGAATCTTTTAAATAATAAACTTACTTAGAACATTTAAAATAGAATTAAATTTACAAAAATTAAATTTTCATTCTTACAAAATAGCATCTGATTTGGAGTCAAGAGATCTGATATTCTTGATTTTTCCATTTAGTAGCTGTATGATAATAAACAAGTCACTTCACTTTTCTTTGCCTTAATTTCTTTATTGTACCATTGGGTAAATCATACCTGTATTAACTCACATAAGTCTTGTATGATGATCAAATAAGATAATAGACTTAGTAAGTTCTATGTAAATGTCATTTATATAATAATAATTATTACTGAAGTATTTCAAAGATCAGTAATTTGATACATATGTTCATACTCCATTTATTGGTTATAGTACAACTCCCCTGTACCTTAGCATATGGTTTAACAAGTTTTTGTGGCCAGACAAGTTTTTCCAGAGAACTAGTCATGAGTTTCTTTGAATTTAGCTAGAAAATATCATCAGATGTCAGATGCATAATTAGCCATGCCTACTATAGAGTTATCTTATTTATATAGGGCAATAGAAGAGGACCTTGGGTGGGGGATGATGATGATGATGATGATACTCATATAACTAAAGGCAATTATGCAAGAAATAACATGGGGTGAGCATATGGAGAGGCAATGTTGGATAGTGAATAGATAACCAGCATCAAGGTCATGAAGAATTTTCTTCAAGTACCACACTTAGATATTTGTTTAGGATCCTGAGCAATTCAATTATCTTAGAGGTGGGACTTCTGATCTGCATTGATGAGGGTTCCCTATACCAATGAAATCACAGGTCTGGTTAAAAAAATACATTTGCAAAAAATGAGGAAAACATTCATAGTACATCATTAGAGAATTTATAGATTCTGTTCTTTTCATTTTATGTTACCATATCCTGTGTAACCTAATATCTTTTTTTCAGGTACTAAAAACAGCAGAGATATGTCTGATGGTACATATGTAACAAAGATTGACACACCAAGGTTAGCTAATTTTCTCCGAGCTGCTTGTCAGGTATAATCAATGTTCTATAAATGCTTATACCTATAACATTTGGGGAGTGATTAAATACCTGGGCTGTCTGTGTTGCTCAAGACAAGCCATAATAAAAATTATTATTGGAATGGTGTATATTAAGTATGTATATATATATATGTACACATATATATATGACACTGTTCAAATTACTCTTTTTATTTTGTATTTAAATACAAAATAGTAAAATGGCAAAGACACAATCTATCGTTATTTGTCTTGTGTGTTCTGAAGTTAACATAGGCAAAAATGTTAGGCAGGTATACATATAGTATAGTGCACCATTTGTAGTAAATAAACATAGTAATGAAACAAAAATAAGACAGTAATGCTTTATTTCCAACATGATCTATTTTGTTTTTACTGCATCAACTACACCTTTATCTTTCCATATCTTACAATAAACCATCTGACTTCTTCTGTTCATCCAAGCCTCAATTTCATTCTTTACCTGACCTCTCCCAAAAGCTAAACAGGTCCTGGTACAACCAAAAATTCTTAGGTTCTTATGGTGCAGCAGTAAAGCAGAATGTTTTAATTATGATACTTTCTAACATAAGAATTTATAGTAGGGCCCTATTATCTACCACTTCAGTTCTCTGCTCAGCTTTCAAGGCCTTTATAATCTGGTCCCACTCTGCCTATTCACCTTATATATAATTTTTATATATAGATACAATTTTTAGAGGGCATCATTCAATGAGGAATGACATGTATTTGAATCCAAAACAAACTGTTCAGCATCACAGTAATATAAGTCTTTGCGGAAGAGGCCAAAGTTGATCAGGTCTATGAAGACTTATAATGTCTTTTAGAAATAACATTCCTGCAAAAAAGTTGCGTTTATCATAGGGTGCTAGAATCCTAATGTAGGAAATCAAAAGATAATTGGAAGAGCAAGCAAATTTGGTGGAACGCAAAATGAAGCAGGGCAGAGATAACTCTCTGTTCATAGCAAACACAGTCTCTCTCTCTCAGTTGCTCGCTCTCGCTCTCTCTCACTCTCTCACTCTCTCTCTCTCCTCTTCCCTCTTAAAAGAGCATTTTATGTTTTCAACATTCATCCCTGTAAAATTTTGTATTCCAAATTTTTCTCCTTCCTTCCATCATCTGCCCCTTCCCCAAGACAGCAAACAATCTGCTATATGTTAAACATGTCTAGTCCTTTAAAACATATTTTCATATTGTCATATTGTGCAAGAAAAATTATATCAAAAGGGAAAAAAACAAGAGAAAGAAAAAGCAAACAACCAACCAAAAATGTCTAAAATACTGTGCTTCGATCCATGTTCAGTCTCCATCGTTCTCTCTCTGAATACAGATGGCATTTTCCATCCCAAGTTTATTGGAATTGTTTAGTTGATTATCTCATAATCTTGCTATACTGTGTACAATGTCCTCCTAGTTCTGCTCACTTCACTCAATATCAATTCATGTAAATCTTTCCACACTTTTCTGAAATCAGCCTCATCATTTCTTTTTTAAAAAAAAATTTCAGATTTTTTTCCCCAAGTATGTATAAAGAGTTTTCAATATTCATTTTTGTAAGATTTTGTGTTCCAAACTTTTCTCTTCCCTCACTTCCCCCCTCCCCAAGATCTGATATTGGTTAAATATGTGCAAGCTACTCTTTTAAACATATTTCCATATTTATCATGTTGTGTAACAAAAATCAGACCAAAGGGGAAAAAAGCATGAGAAAGAAAACCAAGCCAAAATAGTACTATACTTTGATTCACATTCAGTCTGCATAGTTCTCTCTCTAGATGTGGATGGCATTTTTCACCTGTATTGGAATTGCCTTGAATCCCTATTGGAATTGCCTTGAATCACCACATTGTTGAGAAGAGCCAATTATATCACAGTTGATCATCATACAAGGAAAGGGAAAGAAGAAATGGAAAGACGTACTCAACTGAATGCAGAATTTCAGGGAATAGCAAGGATAGATAAGAAAGTTTTCTTAAATGGCCAATGGGAAAAAAAGGAAATAATAAAGTGGGAATGACAGAAGATCTCTTAAAAATTAGATATATCGGGGGCAGCTAGGTGGCGTAGTAGATAGAGCACCAGCCCTGAAGTCAGGAGGACCTGAGTTCAAATGTGGTCTCAGATACTTCCTAGCTGTGTGACACTGGGCAAGTCACTTAACCCCAATTGCCTCAACAAAAAGCAAAAAAAATAAAAAAAAATAGATATATCAGGGCTAGGTGGTACAATGGATAGACCACCAGCCTGAAGTTAGGAGGATCTGAGTTCAAATCTGGTCTCAGACACTTAATACTTCGTAGCTGTGTGACCCTGGGAAAGTCACTTAATCCCAATTGCCTCAGAAAAAAA
This sequence comes from Myrmecobius fasciatus, assembly GCA_023553655.1. Lineage (NCBI taxonomy): Eukaryota > Metazoa > Chordata > Mammalia > Dasyuromorphia > Myrmecobiidae > Myrmecobius > Myrmecobius fasciatus. The sequence goes on along the minus strand of JAJPUD010009128.1, from coordinate 53,987 downwards.
AAAAAAAATCAAGGAAATGTTTTATGCAAAAATGGGCATGATAAAAGACAAATATGGGAGGAAGGGACCTAACAAAAGAAGAGATCAAAAAGAGGTGGTAAATTCCAGCTGACTCATAATGAAAAATTTTTATCCACATCTAAAGAAAGAACTGATGGAGTCTAAATGCAGATTGAAGCATACTATTTTTTATTTTAATTTTTCTTGTGGTTATTTTTTTCTTTTGGTTTGTATCTTTTTCTACAACATGACTAATATGAAAAGATATTTTGTATGATTGTACATGTATAACTTATATCAAATTGCTTACCATTTTAGGGAGTGGGGCATAGAGGAGAGGGAGGGAAAGAATTTGAAACTCAAAATTTTTTAAATGAATGTAAAAACATATCTTTACATGTAATTGGGAAAATAAAATATTATCTAAAAAAAGAAGAATATACAGGAGAACTTTATAAGAAATATCACTGATAACCATGATTGTGTGGTTACTGATCCAGAGTCAGACATCCTGGAGAATGAAGTCAAGTGGGCCTTAGGAAGCATTTGCTATTTAAAATTTTAAAAGATCATGCTTTTGAAGTACTATACTCAACATGCCAGCAAATATGGAAAGCACAACAGCAGCTACTGGATTGGAAAGGACTTTATACCCAAGTCCTAAAGAAAAATGTTCAAATTACCAAACAATTGCACTCACTTTACATGCCAGCAAGTTTTCTTAAAATTCTATAAGCTAGGCTTTAGCAATATGTAAATTATCAGAAGTGTAAGCTGATTTTTGAAGAGACAGAGGAACTAGAGATCAAGTTGCCAACATTTGACAGATTATAGAGAAAGCAAGAGAGTTCCAGGAAAAAACAAACAAACAAAAAACAAACAAACAAAAAACACCCAACTACTTCTCTTTCCTTGACTACACTAAACTAAAGTCTTTGACCATGTGGATCACAAGAGAATATAACGAGTCTTTAAAAAGATGAGAGTACCAGATCATTTTACTTGTCACTTGATGAACCTATATATTCGGCAAGAAACAAAAGTGAGAACAGAATGTAAAATAGCTGATCAATTTAAGATTGGGAAAGTCATACAATAAGGCTGTATGGTTGTCACCTTATTTATTTAACTTACGTGCAGAATCTGAATGCAGATTGAAATATACTACTTTTTACTTTCTTAATTTTTCTTGTGGTTATTTTTTCTTTTGGTTTGTGTCTTCTTCCACAACATGACTAAGATGGAAAAATATTTTGCATGATTGTACATGTATAACCTGTATCAAATTGCTTACCATCTCAGGGAGTGGGATATAAAGGAAAGAGAGGAAAATAATTTGGAGCTCAATTTTGTTTTAAGTGAATGTAAAAAAAGTCACCTTATTTATTTAACTTATATGCAGAACATATGAAAAATGCCACACTGGATGAATCAGAAATTGGAATTAAGGTTTCCATGAATCTTAGTGGTGCAGATGATATCATTTTGATGGTATATCAGATGAGGGTGAGAGAAGAGAGTGTAAAATTGATTTGACAGGACGTGAGTTCAAATTTGGCCCCAGACACTTAACGCTTACTAGCTATGTGTCCCTGGGCAAGTCACTTAATCCCATTGCCTTAAAAAAAAAGCTGACTTGAAATTTAATATTGAAAAAACTAAGATCACAGTAACTGGTTACATCACTCCCTGGCAAATAAAGAAAGAAGAAAAGGAAATAGTGTCAGATTTTATATTCTTGGGCTCAAAGATCACCACAGATGGTGATAGCAGCCATGACACTAAAAGATACTTCACTGGAAGGAAAATTGTGGGAAATATGAACCGCGTGCTAAAAAGCAGAGACATCACCTTGTTGACAAACATACAGATAGTCAAAGCTATGGTTTTGCCAGTAGTAATGTATGGTTGTGAGAGTTGAATTAATAAAGAAAGCTGGATGCCACAGAATCAATGCTTTTAAATTGTGATACTGGAGTTCTCCAGAGTCCCTTGGATAGCAAGGAAATCAAATGAATCAACAATTAATGAAATCAATTCAGAATACCCATTAAAAGGACAGATACTGAAACTGAACCTTAAATATTCTGGCCACATAGTGAGAAGAATAAACTCAATAATAAAGATCCTGATGTTGAGAAAGATTGAAGGCAAAAGGAGGACAGGGCAGCAGAGGAAAGGATAGATAAATGCTGTCATGGAAGCATTGAACATGAACTTGGACAGATTTTGGGAGATAGTAGAAGATAGAAAGACCTGGTATGCTATGGTCCAAGGAGTCACAAAGAGTTGGACATGACTGAACGAATGCTCAGTGAGGAAAGGCTCCTCTAGCAGTGTAGACCAGCAACTATTCTGCAACTTATGATCTTATAGAGTTGCCTAGGATACTGAGAACTGGCAAATATCTACTATGTTTTGACCACCATTTTAGAGAATGGTAAATATATAAATTAAGATATAATATCTAACTACTTGGAGTTCATAGTCAAACTTAATATTTTTTTCAAAGGAGGACTTTGTTGTATGTTCTTTAGCTAAAAGATTTAATAAATAAGACATGGTTCCTATTCACAGAAGTTTATAATTTAGTAGGAGAGGAAGACATTCTAAAATGGTTGTACTGATAAATGCTAAAGAGGGGTACAGCTTATATTCTGGGAGGTTTGAAAAGAAACTAGCATTTCTCAGTGATCTCATATGATTTTTCAGTGATTGTCATATGATCATGGAGACAAATGTTCTATGTGGAATCACCACTCATTAATATCTTATTACTGCATCTCAACTTTTCTCTTTAAATGACACCTATACATATGATTAAATACCTCTAAAATATTTATGAGGAAATACAGCACTTTTCATATTGTATATGAATTACAGAAAGTACAGGATACATGTCTTTTCACCTTCCAGTTATGAGCACATAGGATCCCGTTTCCTCTCTAGCTTTTTCAGGCTAGAAATGTTATTTTTAGCAATTCAATAAAATTCAACAAATACCTACTATGAATTACATGCAGAGCTCTGTACTAAACATTGGGGATGATATTCAATCAGTGTAAGATGATTCCTGTCCTTAAGGAGTTAACAATAAAGTAAGAAGATAAGTTAGATAGACTGATCACTATAATAATATATGACAGTACAAGTCAAATACATTAGAGTGATACAAAGCAAATGCTATGCTATTTACAGGAAATTCTGTAACAAAACAATTTAATTAGCCCATAGAGGTTGTTATAATATTGCAGTCACTTGAAATCAACTTCAGTTACTCTCCAGAAAAAGTAGAAAGTTAACTTTTTAAATCGTTGGATTGATTTAATTGTTGAAATATGATTTTAACCCAAAAAAAGCAAAATAATTTTCAAGAAAAAAGTCAACATAATGTGAAAATTCCATATTTAAAGTGTAATTTTTTTGTGTTGGACAGGTGATTGCTGTATTACTTGAGGAAGATCGTGCTGCAACCGAACCCAATTGGAATCTCAGGTCTCAAGAAAATGCCCTTAATATTAGTGAAAGCTGTGCCCAGATGAATACTAACTTACCATTCCTACAAAGTAAGACTTTAGACAAAAAAAATCTAAATAAAGTAAGACTTTATTGTATTACTCCATATAAAACCTTAATTGATATAATCAGTTAGTGATGAGTAGTTTAGGAACTTGAGACATTGACATTGGAGAACACATGGCTTGAGTGTGCCAGAGGAGGACATTTGGTAGCTGGCTTCAAGTATTTGAAAGGCTGTTATGTGAAAAGAGATATTCAGTTTATCCTGGATAGCTCCAGAAAGCAGAACTAATAACAATTGATGAAAGATAGATTTTTGCTCAGTATGAGGAAGATTTTTTTAAACAAGCACAATTGTTCCAGAGCTTAAGTAATAATTCATATTCATTTTCAAGCAAAGACTGAGTAATATCTACCTTTTAGGAAAGTTACATGGGACAATGAATGCAGACATTCTATGGGGAAATTGTAGATTATCTCTTAAGTTCTTTTATATCACTTGAGATGTTATGATTCTCTTAATCAGAAATGTCTTTTTGGAGATAGAATTGGGCACCAGCATGGCATTAAACTCCAGATACCACTGAAGGTCTTGAGCCATTGATTTTCTATATCCTTCTATATACATTTGTGAAACCTAGACTTACCACAACAGCTAGCACTGTGCTAGATTACCATTACAAAATATGTAAAACATTTATAAAAATGATATTTAGATAGATAAGGTACTCTTATTAATTAAATTAAATAATAAAACATTTTAAAGTACTTTAGACATGGTGCAAAATATAAATGCAAGTTATATTATTTTTATTTTTATGCAGAATTGATATTCATAAATAGAAGAAATGCTATAAGAAAGCCCTAATTCCAAAGAGAATTTTGTAGAATTATTAGATGGGGAATCATCTGAAACAGTCCTCTCATTTTATAAATTAGGAAACTGAGACCAAGTTTGTGAAATGAATTACCATTACTAGAGGGATAAATCAGAGCATGCATAAGATTAGATTTCACATCTGAGTGTACCATATGATCTTTTGTGTTACCTAAGATCTCTTCCAGTTCTGATACACTTTAAGATTCTGTGAAAACACAGTACCCTCCAAAATTACTTAATATGTGTATTTTTGGGAAGTCAGAAACTTGATTAATTAATATAATTATTGAAGTTTCTTGTTTTGAACAAATATTTCACTGATATGAAAATTCTGTTAAATAGTGATTACATCACTTATCAAAAATTTTATTTCCTGAACTAATATAATAAGTGCCTTATGCATAAGTATTGTTTTGGTTTGCTCTTTTTTATCCCCAGTGACTACCACATTACCATGAGTATAGTAAATAGTTTAATAGATGTTTATCAAATTGATTTGGATTGAACATAGTGGAAAAAATCATAGTGGTTTATTTAGCCATTCTTAAATAGCTACAGTTACATCATAAACATTGAACTTTTCAGTGTTTGGGTTTTGTTTTTAAATTAGCCTTGATTAAATTGAGATTTTATCCACTTGCTTTTTACTTTAATATAATTTTTCTTCACTTTTTCTCTAGATCGAAAAGTGTCCTCTTTGCATATTTCTCAAATTCAGAGACAGACTTTAGTTTCTGTTCATGAGTTACCTGAAAAGCCATTCTCTGATATACTGGATAAAAGATATATTCTCTGTGTATGGGATATTTGGCAGCCTTCCAGCCCTCAGAAAGTTTTAATCTGTGAATCAAAGGTATAGTCAAGGGTTGATCTTTTTAGTATGGGAACTATGTATTATTGGTTAAAAGGATGAGAATGGAGGGATTTGTAATTCATTGACTTGATAGGAAAGGATAGGATTGATTTGAGCAGAAAAAAAAAGTTTGGGAATAAAAAGCATCAGAGAACTTTTTAAAAAGGCAAAGAAAAAAAGTTTCTATTTTTTTGATAGTCCCTAAGATATAAAAAATGTTTTCAGTGTCCCATTGGTTGTTTGCTTCATCAACTTTTTAATGAAATAAAATGATGGTCCCCCTACCAAGAGATTTGATTCAGAAAAACCTTTCTTTTATTACTAGGAAGAAGTGATTGTCTGAAATCAGTACCTCAGGTCAAGGAAAATTATTTGAAAGGTTTAAGCTTTGAGCTTTAGAAGAACATTTTTAAACTATAATTTCATAGCCATAGAATAGTAAGAAGGACAGTGTAACTAGTTTCCAGAGTATGAGATGTAAGAAGACTAGAAAACTGGGGAAGTGTCAGGTTTTGAAAGGATTACTGTTTATCAATCTGGATTGAGAAAAGGGAAATTTAAAAATTATTTTGTTCCTTCTCTCCCTTCTACTCTTGAGCTGCTGCCTAAGGGTGTAAAGAAGAATAATTTCCTTAACAATTAATTGTTAAGGATTGAAAATATATCCCATAATACAGATATTTAATATAAATAAGATAGTGGGAGTGGGAAAAGGGAAATGAAACAAGTCAATTGAGTAGGAAGAGACTTATGCAGAAGTTTCTACAGCTTAGCAAAAAACAAGGAATTATTTTTGCTTGTAATTGTGGTTCAATTATTAGAGTTTTTCTTGGCTTTCTTTAAAGGTCATGTGCTGCTGTTTTAGCCCTTTTAAAGCAATTTTATTATTTGCTGGAACAATCCATGGCTCAGTAGTTTTATGGGATCTACGAGAGGACTCCAGGATGCATCACTATGTGAAATTAAAAGATTGTGTTTGGACATTTAGGACAGCGACATTTTCTACTGGTTAGTAGTATCTATTTTCTTTTCAAGAAATAATATATATATATACATATACATAAATACATGCACATATATACATATGTACACATATACACATACAAATAACATGTTTTATCATAATATGTTGTACTATTAAACTCTTCCTATGGGATGTATGTATATATAAATAGATATACATAATATATCTCTTTTTAATTTAACTTGTATTCAGTCAAATCTGCTTACAAAATATGACTTAAAAAGTGAGGAAGTAAAGACAATAAATGTAGACAGTTTTTTTCCTAGGAGTTTGAAAAATATTAAGAATTAATTGGTTTTTAAAAAATAATATTTTATATTTCCCCCAGTTAACATGCAAGGATAATTTTTAACATTCATTAAAAATATATTTTAAGTTCAAAATTTTCTGTCACACTCCCTTGTCTCCTCCTTTCCTGAGATGGTTGGCAATTTGGTATAGGTTATATGTGTACATAATGCAAAGCATATCATTATATTAGATGGTAAATGAAGACACAGACCCAAAGAAATACCATACACACACACACACACACAGAAGAAAGTGAAAAACAGTATGCTTGAATTTACATTCAGACTCTATTCAGATCTTTCTTTGGAAATGGGTAACATTTTTCATTATGAATGCTTTGGAATTGTCTTTGGATCATTATATTGCAGAAAATAGCTAAATCATTCACAGTTGATCTTTGTACAGTATTGCTGTGACTGTATACAAGGTTATTCTAGTTCTGCTTAATTTATTTTAAGTTTGTATAAGTCCAACTTTTTCTGAAATCAGTCTGCTCACCATTTCTTATAGTACAATAGTATTCATCATACTCATATACCACAACTTGTTCAGCCATTCTTCAATTGATGGACATATCTTCTATTTCCATTTTCTTGCCATTAAAAAACGATCTGCTGTAAATATTTTTGTATGGATACGTCCTCCCCTGCCCCTCTCCTCTCTGCCTTTTACAATTTCTTTGGGATACAGACATACTAGAAGTATTGCTGGACATAGTTCCTTGTTCTTCAGAATGGTTGGATCAGTTCAGAGCTCTACTCACAATTTATTAATGTCCTAATTTTCCCACACCCCCTCCAGCATTTAGTAGTTTCCCTTTCCGTCATGTTAGCCAGTGATATAGGTGTAATGTGGTACTTCAGAATTTCTTTAATTTTTATTTCTTTAATCAATAGTGACTTAGGGCTTTTTTTCATATAACTATAGATAGCTTTGATTTCTTCATTCAAAAACTGCCTATTCATATCTTTTGGCCACTTATCAACTGGGGAATAAAACAACAATTCTTAGCTAATTATTTAGTCACTGGCCAGGTAACCTATTTGAATATATTAAAAAAATTTATTGACTAAAAAACTAAAAGTTTAATGAAAAAATTGTTATTTTGATATTGTATAACTTAAAGATTGTCAACTCCAAGTTTTGTCATCTTTCCCCTTGACAAAGTGATGTTATGGTGTCCAAATGAGGATTACAGTGTCTAAAAAAAGGTAATTCAATACTATATCCTTAACTATGTTAAAGAAAGTTATTTTTATATTTACAAAAGATCTAGCTAATTATGCTTATCAAAATTATTTTCAATTATTGATAGTTAAAAAAGAATGATCACAAATAGAATTGCAATTAAAATCTTTGACACCTATTTCTAGGCTTGAGGATGTGAACCATTCATTTTAGTAATGTTTGGCACAATCACATTCCATTATGACAAAAAAATGTAGACACTCCCTGGGGTGATCATTATAATAGGTCACTTTTGTTTTAAATAGATGGGACAAGGTTTTTTTTGTTTGTTTTTGTTTTTAACAAGTCACAAGCAACATGTAAAATAGGAATTGATAGGATAGAGAACTAGGGCTAGATGAGATAATGAAAAAAGAATGTAGGGAATACCATGATTGAAATGGCCAATCTCCTTTTACTCTGTGTCATCTTTATAGTCGATGAATTTTTCTAAAATAAAATATTCTTAATTGTAGGGGCCTAATGACAGTTTCAACTGGATAATTTTTCTTTTTTTTATTAGTTATTATTTATGATATATTAATATTAAGCATTAACATTTTAGATAATAGGATTAGAAATTTACTATTAATATATAATTACAATATAATTAATATATAAATATTATATTTTAAAATATTTATTAGCTATTAAACTGTGTACTTGTGTTAAAAATATTTCCCAATCCAAAGTAAAATGTTTTGTTATTTTTCTTCCTCAAAAACTTTTAAGTTTACAGTCAAGATTAACTGCTGTGCATGAATTTACTAGTTTTAAATATTAACTCTATGCATAGTGAATATATAAAAAATGAGAAGGGAGGGGAATACACATCTGTATAACACATAATATGTGCTAGGCACTGTGCTAAAGTACTTTTACAAATATTTTATTTGATTCTCACAACAAACCTGTGAAGTAGATACTATTATTACCCCCATTTTACAATTGAGAAAAATGAGGCACAGTGAGGTTAAGTGGCTTGCTCAGGGTCACACAGCTGTTTGAGGCTGAAGTTGAACTCAGGTGTTCCTTAATACAAAGCTCTGTCTACTATACTACTGCCTGCTTCTGAGTAATATCTTATAAATCTAGTCTGGAATTTTTGACATAAGTATTTCATTACTTTTTCTACTTCAGTTCTTCCTCCACTCAGTTTTCAGTGAAATTTTCCTAAAACACAGATCTGATCATGTCATACAAATCTTATTCATTAAATTCTGGTGGCTTTCTTTTGCTTCCAGGAACAAATAGAAAATGCTCTGGTTAGTATTCAAAGCCCTTAATGACCTAATGCCATCCAACTTTTCAAGTTTTGTAAGATCTTACATACCATCACATACTTTTTGATCAGTGACAAGCATCCTGGCTGTTCCATGAACAAGACCTTTCATTCATTGGCTCTGGTCATTTTCCCTGACTGTTCCCCATGTCTGGAATGTTTTCCTGACTCATCTCTACCTACTGCACCTTGGCTTCCTTTAAATCCCAGCTAAAATTCTGTCTTTGATAGGAAACCTTTCCTCAACCCCTCTTAATTCTGTTTTTTGTACCTCTTTTATGTGAGATAATTTACTTAGTTATACCTCTCTTTTCCCCTTCTCCCAGTGCATTCTTCTTTCTTACCCCTTAATTTTATGTTTTTTAGATATTATCTCTTCATATTCATATTCACTCATACCTACAGATGCCTATGTATAGTCCTGTCTTAACAATGAGAAAGTAGTTGTTAGGAATTCCAAGTATAATCTTCCCAAGTAGGAATGTAAACAGTTTAATCTTATCAAATCCCTTATGATTTCTCTTTCCTGTTTATATTTTTATGCTTCTCATGATTCTTTATTTGAACTTTTCATCAGGAATGCTGGGGAATGCTTGAAAGTCCTCTTTTTTTCATTCATGTGCATTTTCTCTCATGAAGAATTATACTTAGTTTTGCTTGGTAGGTGATTCTTGGTTGTATTCCTAGCTCCTTTGCTAATTTGTAATATCATATTCCAAGTCCTCTGATCTTTTAATGTAGAAGCTGCTAATTTTTTTATCTTGATTCTGTCTCCACAGTATTTGAATTGCTTTTTTCTAGCTGCTTGTAATATTTTTTCTTTGACCTGGAAGCTGTGGAATTCATCCATTTTCTTTGGAAATTATTTCTTATTTTTCCCTTATGTATATGTAGCTTGCTTGTACATATTTGTTTGCTTGTTATTTCCTTCACTAGATTGTGAATTCCTTGGGGTTCAGGAATATCTTTTGATTTTTTTTGTATGCCCAAGATTTAAGCCAGTGCTGGAAGTGATACATAATAAATATTTATTGTTCATTTGTTTCCAACTCTTTGCAACCCCTTTGGGTTTTCTTGGCAAAGATATTGGAATGGTTTAGCATTTCCTTTTTCAGCTCATTTTACAGATGAGAAACTAAGGCAAACAGGGTTAAGTAGCTTGTCCAGGGTGATGTAGTAGTAAGTATCTCAGGCTGGATTTGAACTCAGGAAGAGGAATCCCCCAGACACCAGGCCTGGCACTTTATGCACTTCATCACTTTGATTGACTATTGACTGATAAAAGGAATCTTTTATATAAGTAAGCATAATTTTGATAATTAAGTTCTCTTTAGAGTTTTGAAAAAGGTGCAAAATGAGTAATATTTCCTATTATTATTTTCTTGAGTTGCTTATGCACACAATTGGAGCTACTAAAAATTCCACATTTTTAATTTTTTATAATAAGCTTCATTTTATGCAGAATGCTTTGATTTATGTGTCTATATTTATATATATTTATATGGCCAAAATTTCTATTATGTATTATATCTTATTATATTATATATAAATATAACAATATATGGTATATATTAAATGGCTATTTATGTGGTTAATATAAGGGTATGTATTTTCACATATTACCCTATGTAGACCATCAGTTTTTAAGAAATCGAATACAATAAAATAATACTAAAAGCTATCAAACACATTTATTTCACTATATGTGTGATCTCACTCTGAGTGAGTACTTCTTCCAGTAGTATAGTGTGGGCTGAAGAGTTTATGAAGGGGAGTATATAATGTGTAATAAAGCTGGGAAAGTATCATCAGATTGGGAAAATGTCTTTTTAATAATAAATTAAATCTAGCTGAATATTGATTTCAAGTGATCATTAAATAGATATGCCTTTGGTGGCATGTTAGCTATAGTACTTAAAACAAAACAAAACAAAAACAACACTCCCATCTTCTCAGCAATACCCCTAGAACTCTGGGAGGAAATGCAGTAGCTTCCCTCTGGAGACTTCTCTGCCAGCATATGTGGGAGTTTGGAGAATATTTCAAGAATGTGGTTAACACATGGATGATGACTTAGCAAAATAATCTGAATTACAGTGATTAATAAATAAACCAAGAGAGGAGAGAGCATTCAGGAAGATAGGGTAGTCTCCTTTCCCAAAACCAACTTGTATTTATTTGAGGTATATTATATATATGTGTGTGTGTATAACATGTACATACACACATATATAATATGTGTATATAGTGTATATAGGTACATAATTATACAAATGTATACTCTAGATAACATAAGTATATATATTATCTAGAGATTAATATATGTACTTGTGTTACCTATTCATGTTGTCTCCCCTATTAGAATTTAAATTCCTAGAGGGGAGGAACTTACTTTGCTTTTATTCTTGAATCTTCAGGGGTTGGTATAATGCCTGACACACATTAAGTGATTAATAAATGTTTTGTTGACTGATACCAGTGAAGTGCATGAGCTATCCATCACTCTTGGTACATGTCATGGCTATATGGCATGGGGCATGTAGTCCCAAAACTACGTTTATCTTTTCTTTCTGCCATACATATCAGCTGAATAAATTCAACATTAATTGTTTTAAGTCACTTAAACATGTGAAGGTACTCTAGAATATCATTGTGAACATTTAGTATGATGGTAAAGCACTGTGGTTATAGAAGGTGAAGGAAATCTGATTTATCTGCTCTCAGCTTGTGCTTTTGTCATTTGGCTCTTTCTTCCAGTATAGAAAAGAATTCCAGTTATTTTAAAGTTGTTTGAAAATGGCCATTTCCTGTATTTTCTTTTTTGTCCAATCTTCAACTGACACATCAGAGGCTGGATTGAAACTGTTTCAGGTTTTATGTAGAAAGAAAAAATTTCATACTTCTTTCCCAAAAGGTCAGCCACTTAAGGCTTTCTTCCTTAGGCTTCAACTTCGTGAGGAAGAAATTGGGCTCAAAATCACATTGTAAAGTGACCTATACTCTCACTCTTCTAAAATTTCTATTTATTTTCTTTCTTCAGGGGAAAAATGTTTCTTATAGTCTTTATGCAGTGGAATTGATGAATGGAAGTGAATAATGCATTTTATTCTTTTTTGCTCATTAAGTGATTCTTATTGAGTTGCTTTCATTTGAGGACAAAAGTTATTCATCTTTTTTTTTTTTTTTTTGCCAATTTTTCCTTCCTGAATTTTAGTGGATAGTCCGCTCTCTGTTTCTAATGGAGCATGAAATTAATGCCACTTTTTTCTTGTTGTTTGATTATCAACATCATTAATAATTCAGGATTGTAGACTGAGTTAATGTTGCAGTAATTTTATTTATTTGCAACTGCTGTTGTAGCCAAGTCAATACAGGGAGTTAAATTATAAAATGAATCTTGGTTATGTTTAAAGTGTGATTATTTGTAAAAATATAATCTCTTAAATACAAAATCACAGTTGTTTATTTCACTGGGATTATAGTGATGTGTGAGATTTTTTTTCTTCCTGTTTTTGACAAACATGTATGTTTAGATAAATGTTAGATATTCAGATGCCTGATAAATTTGGTGGTTACAAAATAGAAGCTTACTATATCACTGCACACTGGATTTGTACTACAGAACTATGCTATAGGTGAAAGTATTTTTAGTATTTCTGATGAATTAATTAGATCAATTAATCCATTTTCAAATGAATCTATTTCACTTGAGTTTCAAGAGAGACCCGAGTTATTACAAATTCACAACTAGAATAGATTATATTATAGTAAGTCTCTAGTCCATATCACATGTCTCAAAAGTCTTGTATAGTTTGATAAACTTGTGTATCAACCTAATTTTAAAAATATCTTAAAACTATAAGTTCTGTGATTATACTGTGTTTATACTATTCAAATATATTGATTTGTTTAAATTTTTGTTTAGAACACCCTTTAACTCCTCCACCCTCTCTCTGTCAGTATACTCAGTTATTCATCATCTTTCTAAAGGGAGGGTAATTGAGTTCCCTGAACTCATTTCCTGTAACCAGGAATTCTACTCTGTTTCAAGTGCCAGCTAGGATGATTAACTTTTGACTTCCCTTGAAACTTCTGTAAATCCAGGATAATCAACTCTGAAATTCTTTCAGATCACAATCTCCTGTACTACCTCTTTACAGTTCCTTATTCCTACGCCTGTTTTTTGCCCTAATCATGACCTTTAAAGTTTCTTGATTTTTCCATGTTGTTCCACTTTCTCAATGTTATTTTGGCTTCCTTTTCTTTTCTACTCTGCTTTGACTTAATGGCCAACCAATTCAGTATTGCTTTGTTTCCCATATTTGAATTCTTGTCTCTTTGACCTTTTATTCTTTTTGACCTTATAATTTTGAATATCGAGTAAATCTCACCCTCTTCTCAGCTTTTGAGCAGCTAAAAGCTTTTGGAGGAAATGATAAAACATTGCAGACTAGGCCCACTACAAATTTATGCTACAAAATGCAAATTGGCTTGCATGGCAATCCTATTTTTTTTTTTTTTAATCTCTGTGGACATTCCCCACAACAGCTCTTTAAAACATTTAAAATGCAAAGCTGCCTTGGAAGTTTCCTGACAACTTCATTTCCGTGACACACATATTTTTTATATCTTCAAGCTCTATCCGAGTGCCTTGCCTATAATAGGCATTTAATAAATGTTTCTCAAATAAAATTAAAAAAAACCACTTTCTCAAGTGCCCTTGTGCCTGATACTTCACTAAAATTTTCACATCCCTTAAAGTTTACAAAGATTAAGTATTCAATTTATTTGGTCGACACGATTTTAAACAACATTAGTGAAAATAATGGTATAATTAGGCTAGTAGAGAGAAAATGTTGGGAATCATTAATCCAGTGGAATTGAATGAAATAATATTTTGTTAAAATGAAATTAATATTAAGCAAGCATTCACTTACAGCTAAGTGGGCCAGTGGCTAGAGTGTTGGACTTGGAACCAAGGAAAGCAAAGTTTAAAATCCTAATTTAGATTTTCATTATCTTTGAAACCCTGAGCAGCTCACATAACCTGTCTCAGCCTCAGGCTCCAAGCACCTTCATAGGGTTGTTGTGAAGATCAATTTAAATAATTTATAAACCTTAACATGCTATATTAATGCTAGATAGTCTTCACTCTGGTAGATGCTGAAGATTCAAAGACAAAAACAAATAGTCCGGGGTCTCAAGTAACTTTCATTTCATTGGGGAAACCACTTCTGTGTAAATAAATAAATACCTCATTAAAAAAAAAAAAGTAATTTCAGGATAAAAGGCCCCATGTAGGAAAGGGTACTTGAGCTAAGGTCAGAAGAACACTGAATATTTAAAGAAATAGAGTTGAAAAGAGAATGCATTTCTGGCATAGAGAACAACCTGGGAAAAGCTATCAAGAAAGCAGACATAATATCATGTATGAGGAACACTAACCAAGTTTGACTGGGCTGTTAAGTGGGATGAGTATGTAATAAGACAGGAAAGGTTAACTGTAGCCACTAGTGAAAGGCTTTAAATGACAAAGAAAGGAGTTTGCATTTTATCCTAGAGGCAACAGGTAACCCCTCATCCTGTCAGCAGGATGACATATTCAGATCCATCCTTTAAGAATATCATTATTTACAGTTGTATGGAGAATTTATTGGAATAGTGAGAAACTTGATCTGGTAAAGCAGTTGGGCTTCTATTGCAGGAGTTCATTAAGAGGACGAATTACATGATGAAAAAATACAATCCATCTTCAGAGAGAAAACGACGAACTCAGTGCAAATTCAAGTATATATTTTTTTCTCTTTTTTTTGCAATATGGCTAATATGGAAATATTTGGCATGATTTCACATGTAAAACTGATATCATTTTTGCTTGCCTTCTCAATGGATGGTGCAGGGATGAGAGGAAGGGAGAGAATTTGAAAAGCAATTCTAAAAGAATGTAAAAAATAAATGAAAAAAATTTTTTAAAAAGGACTTGAGCTATTAGAGGAAAATATGGAAGTTAAGAATATGTGTGGATTTTGAGAACAAGCTGATGAGTTTTGAGTATGTTAAATTTGAGGTGCCTGTGGGACTTTCTCTTGAAAGTGTTTAATTGACCACTGGAGAAATGACTCTGGAGTTGAGAGACTAAAGTTGTATGAATAGATCTGGGAATCTGCTTAGAGAGAATAATTGAACTGGGGGGATTTATCCCTGACAAGATCCCTGAAAGAAGTAAAGAGTTAATCCAAGATAAAATGTTGAGGTATGCTCACATTTGTGAGTAAAACTTGAATGATAACCCAGCAAAAGAGACAGAAAGAACAACCAGAGAAGTCAGAAGAGAATAAATAGTGTCAAGAGAACTCAGAAAAAAGACAGTTTCCAAAAGAAGAATGTGGTCCATATTGTCAACCACAATGGAGAGGACAAGAAAGTTAAGAACTCAGAAAAGAATTGCTATTAAATTTGGCAGTTAAGGAAGTGGGTCAAAGTTAGGGATAGAGTGAAAAGATAGAAAAGAAAGGATTTGGAAAAGCCATTATAGACAGATAATTAGGGAAGAATAAAAACCTCATAGTACAATGAAGATCAAGTTGAGATTAGATAAGTTATATTGGCAATGGATATATAAACTTGATTGTAGGATTTTTATCAGGACAGTTTAGCAGCATATGAACAGGAATAGTTGTGGTGGTTGATGGGAATAATTTAAGATTGGAGATTGTACGTGAGTGTTAATATGACAAGGATGGGAGGGGTACTAATGGCAGGCAGTATAAAATTGAGTTGGTTAAAAACTATAAATATCTGTTGGTGGAGCTGTGAACGGATACAGCCATTCTGGAGAACAATTTGGAGCTATGCTCAAAAAGTTATCAAACTGTGCATACCCTTTGACCCAGCAGCATTTCTATTGGGCTTATATCCCAAAGAAATCATAAAGGAAGGAAAAGGCCCCACATGTGCAGGAATGTTTGTGGCAGCCCTTTTTGTGGTGGCTAGAAACTGGAAATTGAATAGATGCCCTTCAATTGGAGAATGGCTGAATAAATTATGGTATATGAATATTATGGAATATTATTGTTCTGTAAGAAATGACCAGCAAGATGATTTCAGAGAGGCCTGGAGAGACTTACATGAACTGATGCTGAGTGAAATGAGCAGAACCAGGAGATCATTATACACGGCAACAACAGTACTATATGACGATCAGTTCTGATGGACATGGCTCCCTTCAACAATGAAATGTTTCAAACCACCTCCAATTGTTCACTGAAGAAAGCCATATACACCCAGAGAGAGGGATGTGAAATGTGGACCACAACATAACATTCTCATACTCCTTGATCGATGTTTGCTTACATTGTGTTTCCTTTATCTGATATATCGTTTGTGTAGACAAGATTTTTCTTGCACAACAATGACAAGTTTGGAAATATGTATACATATATTCGATTTACCAATATTTTAACATAATTAACATGTAGTGGATATCCTGCCATCTAGGGGAGGGGTGGGGAGTTGGGGGAAAAATTTGTAATGGAAAGCTATGTAAGGGTTATTGTTGAAGAATTACCCACATATATGTTATGCAAATAAAATTTAAAAAATAAAATTAAAAAAAAAACTATAAATATCAAGAATAGGAAAGAAGGAAATTCCAAAGCGTGAAATGTAATCCTTGTAAGGTTTTTATAATGTAAAATTTCACCTTGTTTCCAGATTTTAGGAACGAATTATTTTCCATTTCTATACTATAATGGGAGTGCAAATGTGAAAGTTCAAAAAAGTGTTATGATTTTTGTTTTGTTTTTAAACCATAGATGGTGTTCTTACTTCGGTAAACCACAGAAGTCCTGTTCAATCAATAGAACCTGTTTCAACATCTGTCTACAAAAAACAAAACTTTGTGCTGTCACCTTTCTCTAATCAAGAAGGTATGTGAATTGCAATTCCAAATTAATGTATTAATTACATTTCTATTTATAAATAATTGTATTCATGTTCCTTTTTTATTTCAATTAGAAATATCTGGTTTGTCATTCCACATTGCTTCATTGGATGAAAATGGAATTCTTAATATATGGGTAAGTTAAAAAATTAATAAAAATAATGAAAAAACATTTCAGGTCATTAAAATGAGCAATTACCTCCTCTCTGTCTCTGTTTCTCTCTAGTTTTCTTTTTTTTAAGAATCCCACAACTTAAAAACATAACTTTATTGGTCATGTTAGGTCTTATCTCTTGAACAGTACATTTTATGCAAAATTCTCTTAAGTATTTCCTTGGCAAATAATATTTACTTCTCTTTTTCTTTCTCTTCTTCTTCCTGCTACTATGCTATTACTACTATTGAGTTTTGTTATTTTAAAACAGTGTCTTAAAATTGTAAGGAGCAGAATAGATGATCAAAGGTCATGTGAGTTAGTGATAAAATATACCAATACAGTTTCTGTCTTTGAATTCTGAAGTTTTGGCCCTTGGTGATTATGAATACTATGAAATCAGTAACAGTATTAGCAAAATATGGCTGATGAATTAGGAGGAAGTTGATTGATTTTGAGCTTGAGGTTTTCTTGGCATCTTGATTTAGAAATGTTTATCCTAAAGTTGGAAGTTCTCTGGAAATCAGGAATTAGGGATCGTCTGCATAGAAGTGATATTTGAAGCAAGGAAGTGAATGAATAGAGAGAGAAAATGTAGAGAAGACAATAATAAAGTAGAATAAGTAATAATTTTCATAGCTGGCATTTATATAACATTTTTAGATTTGAAAAGTATTTTGTATATGTTAACTCAAGTTAAGAATATTATATTAAGTTTAATAATTTTAATTTTTCTCACAGTATTTTTATCAGTGTTAAATTTAGCCAAAGTAACTTGGTGTAGTCAAGTTTTGCTTAGTTTGTTTTTTAATTATTATTGATCATGAATTTTCTAATTTTAGGTGGTGGTTGAACTATCAAAAGCGGATTTTGCAGGTTCCCAAAGTGATCTAGGTAACCACAAATTATAAAAGAACAATTGTGATCATGGATGCTTAAAAAAAAAAAACCTACATGAGAAATGAAAAAGTTTCAAGTTACTTTGAAACAATGTGTTTTCAGAGAAAATGTCATTGTAACACAGTAGAACTAGCTAATTGAAAAGTTTAGAAGTATTTTGTTGTATTTCATTGAGTTACTAGTAGTGTGTTATGTGAGTAACACTTTGGTTGAGCTAATATGACCTAGGTATGAGGCACTAGGTTTGCACGGTGATGGTGTTAGGAAGACCTCACTTCAAAATCCCACATTAGTCATTTCCTTATTTGTGTGACTTTAGGCAAGGCATTAGAACTTTTTCAATTTCTTCACCTAAAAAATGAGGTTAATAATAATGTCAGCCTCACAGGGTTGTTGTGAAGATCAAATTGTATATGATACATGTAGACCTATGCAAATTATAAAGCACTTTATAAAATTCCACTTATTATTATGAATATACTTTTTAGTTAATAGAGCAATAATAGATTCTATTTATCCCTATTGTTATTTATTGTTATACATTTGTCCCTATTTAGTAGTATTTTTCTAAGGTAGAGGAGATCTATACTTTGCAATACAACAGAAGACTACCTTTTTTCCTTAGTTAAAGATGAAAAAGAATCCTGTGCTTGTAACTACAAAATAGGAGTTTCAGAACTTTATTTTCTAACAAATTTTCATGATGCTTACTATTTTTTAGTTTCTCTAAAGAAAAAGTCAGGGTCACTTAATATGTTAGATTAAAAATGAGTTCTCGCAAAATTTGTAAAATTCCAAATAACAATGGCCTTTTCTCTCCAATATCACCATGGTGAATATATATTTATTTGCTCTAATTAAATATAGTTAAGAGTTCTACTGGATAAAGAGTTTGAATTAATCTCAACTCTTCTAGACAAAGTAAATATGAAATCAGCTAGAATCTTAACTTGGAACCTAAACCAAGGAAGTAACAGCAAACTAAATCATATTAAAGGCTAAAAGCTATTATGTTTTCTCAAAGTGATTTGACCAGTACTATTTGGTCTCCATTTCTTAGCTCATTTTTTTCTTTGTGACTTATAGTTCTAATATGAATGTGAAATAATGGAGCATTTAGGTATATTTCCAGCAAGGAATAATATTTATAGTCAAAATTTCCTAAACTCTGGCTTTATTTTTACTGTTTCTTCATGAAAGCATCTAATTATCATCAAGAAGCTGTAGTTTAATAGTAGTAATGTAGATCTACCTGAAAGTATCTAGAAAGTACAGTGGTATATGTGGTATATTGTGAGTTGGCATAAGAAATTAAATGGGAATTTTTGGGGAGTTTTGCAAAAGTCACAAATAACATGCAAAGGCCAGCAAGATGATACAGAAAAAAGTTTAGAAAGTCAAAAATGCATAATATACATACACACATATAATATTGTATAATATCAACATATTTTATCTTTTAATACCATAATAATTCATACTTCTCAATAACATAGTAATTCATACTTCTCTGGTACAAAGGAAGGCCAAAAAATTTACACAGATTTCTCAAATCACAGAGACATTACACCCCCACCTTCCAATCCCCCAAGCAATGTTGAAGGGATAACTACTGATAAATCTTACAGTCTTGATCTGGGGGCTGAAGACGTTAGAAAAATCAATTTTTTTCATTATTGTTAACCACTGAAGACAAGAAGTTTAGAAATGAATAGTAATGCAAAAAGCTTAGAATGAGCTGGCAGAGAAACTAATGGCAGCAATAAGGGTTTTTGTTTTTGTTTTTCCCTTGGTTGTTGGTGGCCACAGTGGGGAAAAGAGGAAAATCAAAGAAAGCATCAGGTGAGTTCTTAAGATAGATAGAACAAGAATCATTGGCAACAGAGAGGAGGCACTTATTTTATATTGCTTCTGTTTTCTCTGCCATAGAGGATGATCTTTGGACTGGAAAGGAGAAAGCAAATCTAGTGAGTCAGGGAGTTGATACCCAAGATAGATAAGGAGATAGTTAGTGAAAGAGATTACCTAGTTGGCTTTGATGGGTCTGATCACCAGACCCAGATGAACTTTATCTGAGGTTACTGAAATCAGTGTGATTGCCATATCCTCATCAATAGTTTTTGAAAGATCAGGAGTATGTGAAAGGTGCTGTAGGATTGGAAAAGGGCAAATTCTCCATTTTCAAAATAGGAAGAAAGTAGTCTGCATGCTAAAGGATTGACTTTGATTCCTAAAAAAGGTCTAGAATATGTTATTAGGGAATGGTTAATTAACATCTCAGAAAGGAAGTGGTGCTCACAGAGCAGGAGAATGGCTTCATGAAGAGAAGGTCATGTCACATTAACTTTTTTTTTTTTTACAAAGTTTATAAATCTTGTGGAAGTGATGGAGAGATGTGGGCTAGATTATTTGTCTAATTAGATGGATTCACAACTGATGGAATAGCCAGACCTAAGGAGTAGCCATTCTTTCTCCAATGGAGTGCTCTAGTATTCTGTGCTTGACTGTATACAGTTTAACATTTTTATCAGAGATGAAGCTGTGGAAGGGACCTTTGAAATTGTGATAAGAGCAGTATAAGCTTTACATAGACTAGTTTGGTTTACCTTTAAGAGGGCAAGGATGCTATCTTTGGGATCTGGTTGGTCCTTTTGTCTAAGGCTTAAATGTTAAGATACTTTCTTTTGTCAGATCATATCCAGAATAATGTATTCAGTTTTGGATCTCACGTTTTGTGATGCAAATAGTTAAGCCAAAGAGCACCCCAGGGAGAGCAGCCAGGCTGAGGAAGGCCCCTACTTTCATGCTATATAAGAATCAACTAGAAGATTTGGGAGTGTTTGGTCCAAAGAAGAGAAAACAAAGAGGAACATAACTGGGTTTTTTTGTTTTGTTTTGTTTTTTCAAATGTTAAATAGCCTATCACCTGGCAAGATGAATTTGAGCTGTTCTATTTGGTCTCCGAATATAAAACTAGGAACAATGGATCTGGAAGTTGGAAAGGGACAAGTTTAAACTTGATGTGGGGAAATATTGCCTGGCAGTTATAGCTCTCCGAGAGTGGAATGGACATCCCTCAGGAGATTAAAAAGGCTTTCCTTGTTGGAGGTCTTCAAGTAAAAGCTAGTTGACCATTTGTATAGGGTATGTTGGAGAGAAAACACATTTTTGGTGATAGTCCGAACTTAGGTAAGATAGTAAATAGTTTTTATCTCCTTTTCTTTATCTTTTAAATTTTTTTTTAAATAATGAATTTAGTATTTTTATATTGTCTTAATTTCTGAAAATAGCCCTATATCCAATCAAGTGTACTTCAGGAATGTTTCATTGCTAATTTAATTTAGAGCAATATAACAAAATTCAGAATAACTTTATTAAAGCATAAGGAATTTTGAAATGACAAAATCTTAAGTTTAGGGCAGAGATGTAGTTTGAATCACTGTGAAAGTAGCTTTTAGATACTTTAAGTTGGGAATTGCTGATAGACTATCTGAAGTATTTTGAATATAATTTCTACTAAGAGCACAGTATTCTTTTAAAGGCATGTTCTATCTCTCAATGAGGAATAGTGAACACTTTTTAATCAGGAAAAATCATCATTTTAGACTATTTCTTCATGTAATGTTGGTGAAATATAATTTCTAATGAGCTAAAAATTAGTGTGCTTTTAATAAAGGGGGGGGGGAATTCCTCAGTTCATATTTCCAAGTTCCCATTTTCTTATATAATCTTTTGTTAGAAACTTTGTGCAAAGTGTAAGAAAATAGTTCAAGAAACACTAAGTAGTATTCCATTTTTGAGCCAGAGTTAGAGGTCCTACATTGCTCAAGAAAATGTCTTACTAAAGATGATTTATGGAAAAAATTTGATATATAGAAAATTTGAAATATTACATTACTCATCTTTTTATGTCACTTATCAACAAAGTATTCAATGGATCATATATATATATATTTAATTTCAACAGAATATATAAGATCAAAGTACACATTATAAATTTAACATTTATCAACTATAATTTAAATAATTATTTGTTCTGCTCATAAGTATGGCTTTATGCATGCATTTTAATTAAATTGATTTATAGTTTGTCATCATTTCCTAACATAAGACATGTAAGTAATAATAAGTGATTTATTTTATTTTTTAAAATTCCTTAGTTACCACCTATACAAATAGAATAATTTGATTTT
Organism: Myrmecobius fasciatus; assembly: GCA_023553655.1. Lineage (NCBI taxonomy): Eukaryota > Metazoa > Chordata > Mammalia > Dasyuromorphia > Myrmecobiidae > Myrmecobius > Myrmecobius fasciatus. The sequence continues at coordinate 31,722 of JAJPUD010009128.1, read as the reverse complement.
GGTCTATTTTTTAGGTTTAATACCAGGAGGGAAAATAAAACTGGTGCACAGTTCTACAATTCAGTTGAATAGCAGGTAAATCATCTACATCATGTTTAATATGCTAAAAATAATATCTTTTATCTTATTAGACTCATTACCCTCCCTTAAAAATAAGATAGATATAAAATTTTGCATTTAGAAATATATTCATGATGAACTTTGGCAACCATTATAGTCTTTATATTATGAAAAGGATCATCAGTAAGAAGCATATAATCTTATAGAAGTTTCTAAAGAATTGATAATTTTGTTTCTAAGGGGTCCTTAATCTTTTTTGTGTATCATGAACCTTTTTTGGCAGGTTAGTGATGCCTATTCCACCCTTCTCAGAATAATGTTTTTATGTGTATAAAATAATATACATACATAGGCAAAAGAGACAAGTTATATTGAAAGAAGTATCAAAATATTAAAAAAAAAAACCCACAAAGTTCAGACTGCATATTAAAAATCCCTGCCATAGGATAGAGATGCTTTAACTTTTGTAGATCATTATTATTTTATTTATATTTTAAATCTATTTAAAATAAGCTATGGCAATGATAATTGTGGAAATATATATAAAAGAATTGCACATGTTTAACATATATTGGTTTTTTGCCATCTGAGGGAGGAAGTGTGGGAAAGAAAGGGAAAAAATTTGGAACACAAGGTTTTGCAGGGGTGAATGTTGAAAATTATCTATGCATATGTTTTGAAAATAAAAAGTTTTAATAATGATAAAACAAAAACTAAAATAAAATAAAATAAGCTATGACAATATATTAAGTATCTGTAATTTTGTTAGTGAGGGAACTACCTCTACCAATGAAAATTGCAGCCTGGCTGTAATTTAATAAATGAGTTTTAGAAAAGTGCCTGAAGATTAGAGAGGCTACTTTATTTGCCTCTGGTGACACAGTATCAAAAGAGAGATTTGAATCCCACTCTTCCTGACTTGATATACAGCACTCTACCATGCTGTATGGCCCCTATTTAGACACTGAATGTTACTGTTATGATACTGAATTTAAATCATTGTTTTAATCATTTATGATACTGAATTTATGATACTAAAGTTAAATCATCCTTTAAACAATTCAGTTTCTAGAAGCAGAATGTAATATTTATGTGAAATTTTTATTAGCCTGGGAACTAATCCAGAAATAAAAATTCTTCCTTCTGCATGTATAAATCCTTCTTGCCATATTCCGCTAATTCAAAAATTGAGCAAATTTCATAACAACTTTATCTTGTATGTGACATCTATTTCATGATATATCTTCTAGCTGTATCATTTAACATTTTGAAAATATGAATTAATTGTGATATCTTTATTGTGCCAATATTTTCCTCCAGAAATTAGTTCTGTGATTATCAAAATCTCATAGTTTTGAAGACACCAATATTATTGGTAATAATGGACATACTTATTTTACCCCTTATATTAAATGGAAAATGGACATACTTATTTTATGCCTTATCTTATTGGAAAACCTTCTAACATCCCTATTGTACAGAATTCTTGCTCTTGGTTTTAAATAGATACTATTTATTATTTTTAGGAAAGCTCTATTTATTCCTATACCTTGTGCTGTTTTTTTTTTCTAAAAAAACAAAACAAAACAAAATAGGAATGGGCGTGGCATTTTGTCAAAAGCTTTTCTTGCATCTATTGTAATAATTATTTGATTTTTTGTTTTGTTATTAATATGTCCAGTTATGCTTTTAATATCTCTGATAATGAACCAGCTCTAAATTCCTGGAGTAAATCCAGTTTGGTCACAGTGTTGCTCTTTGCAGTATATTACTGTAGTTTCCTTGCTAATATTTTATTACTTTTTAAAAAATTAATATTCATTAGGAAAACTGATCTCCAGTTGTCTTTATTATGACTATCTCTGGCTTAGATATAAAAGAATTTCATAAGATTTTGTCTATTTTTTCAAATAGTTTATATAGTATTGGAATTAATTGTTCTTTAAATGTTTGGTAGACTGTGCTTGTAAATCCATCTGGCCCTGTTTGTCCAGAGAAGGAACTGAAACTGAAAAAAACCCAGAAAGATTCTGAATGCAGATAAAAGCATACTTTAAAAAAAAAAAAAACTTTATCCCTTTTTTTTTTTTGGTCTGTATTCTTTTACTTATGCCTATTAAGGAAATATATTTAATATGAATGCACAGGTGTGATCTATATCAAATCACTTGTCTTCTCAAAGAGAGGGGAGCAAAAGGAGGGAGAAAACTTGGAACTCAACAGTTTTCTAAAATAAATGTTAAGAATTGTTTTTACGGCTACTATGGAGAGTAAGATAGTGAGTTGAATAGGGAGTAGTAGAATGATTTCCTTGACTTATTGAAAGTTAAGAAGAAAGCACATAAATATGTGGTATACCCAGCATTAGCTACCAAGATCATTTGGTGATTTGTCCAAGACTACACACTAGTAAATTTCAGAGGGAGAGTTTGAACCCACATCTTTTGACTCCAGAACAAATGTTCTTTCATATCTAGTCCAACCTTCTTGACTTCACAGGTGAGGAAACCAAGTCTAAGTGATATGAAGGAACTTATTTTAGATCATTCAGCTAGTTAGTGACAGTAGGATTTAGATCCAAACCCTTTGGATTTGGGATTAGAGCTCATTCATTCATTCATTCTTTCATTTATCAACCATTCATTGAGTTGATATGACATTAGTACTCACTATGTGCCAGGCAGTGTGTCAGGTGCTGGAAATATAAAGACAAAAAAGAAAGAGACCTAGTACATTGGACCCGCTTCTTTTACTCTTTCTAACTTTTGAAATAACATGCACTGTATTTGGATTTGTAAATTATCATCAAAGAAAATGTCTGAATTTTTATTTCTGTTTGAGTCCAATGAGTTTGGATGATTCCTACAGAGAAATATTCAACTAATTGTTCTTGACCTAGAATCCTATCTATATTTCACATCTTATTTTTTACTTTTACCTAATGCCTTTTGAATTTTTCTCTTTAGAAATAGAATCATAATTAATTTCTAGTCTTCCTTTGAAAGAGAACATCTCCAACTCCTGCTGTGTATTAAACAAGGAGCTACAAATGTGACTTAGGGCTGTCTTCCTGTAGCTGTGTCCATTAGCAGGCAAGATCAAAGCATCAACCTTATATGGGAAGCATTTCAGTGAAGGAAGCTGTTTAGGGCACCATCAACTACTTTTATTTATCATTTGTTTTACTCTTATAATATTCATGTTAAAGGCAGATAATATTTTTTCATTTTATAGGTAGAAAAATTGAGATAGGGACAGGTTAATAGATATGTAAAAAGTCATCACATAGTTTTACTTTGATTTGAACTTCTTTTAACTCTTCTTTCAGTATTATATCAGAAAGAAAATAGGCTAATTTCCAATATGGAAAATAAGCACTTTCTTCTTGTATAATCTAACTATGAAACAAATGCCTGTGCCAAATATTTAATGCAGTGTTAATGCTATTTATATATATCCTTGAGATTTTTAAAAACAGACTCAATTCACTTTGCCTTTCCATTGTATTTTCTTAGCTTTCCCCCTAAAGTTAACACAAGTTTGAAGCCCATGCAGACACTTATTGTTAAGTTTTTGCCTTCAGATCCTAATCGTTTCATTATTGGTACAGATATGGTAAGTAATAGTTAAAATTTCCTTCTATAACTAATTACTCTCATTTCCCAGGCTTTTCCCAAAATATCTTTAAAAATCATTCCATGTTTTTGGTGTGAGTCAGTGAATTTTTTTTCCTTATAAATTTAAGGTGCTAACTATTCCCAGAATAGACCAGGGCTGGATGTATAGATCTAGAATTCATTTGAATAGATGATCACTGGGGACTGATGAAATCAAGTAAGAGGTCTTAGATAAGAGTGTCATGACCAGCACCCTCATTTAAGTCCTCACTACCTCTTGCCTATATTATTTCAAGAGCCTTCTAACTACTTCTCCCAACTCAAGTCTCTACCTGTTCCAGTCTGTTCTCCAAAACTGTCAGCATGATTTTCTCAAACTGCAGGTCTGACTATGTAATACACCATAAACTCCAGTGAATTCTCTTTTTACTTCTAGGATAAAAACTCCACTTTCTGGCATTTAAAGCTCTCCAAACTCTGCCTCCATTTGACCTTTCCAGCCTTATTATACCTGACTCTCCTCAATCCTAACTTTCTCATATAGGACATTTTATCTATTACCTCTGCATTCATCATTTCCCATGCTTACAATGCACTCCCAACTGATGTCCGCTTCTTAGAATCTTGTACTTCTTGAAGATTTCCCTTAAACCTCATTTTCTGCAAGAGGCCTTTCTTATTTTCCTCTCAGTGCTTTAAGTGCCTCTCTTGTGCCCCAGCAAAGTTACCTTGTATCTGGGTTATATGGCCTTGTATATATTTATCTATGTACATGTTGTCTTCCTTGTTAGAATGTAAGTGTCTTCAGATTGGGAATCATTTTAACTTTTTTAAATTACCAGTGCTTAGTACAGTGCCTGATGTGTAATAAGTTCTAATAAATGTTTTTTGATTGAATGATTGGCATATTTATCTAAACACTTCTGTCTACTTTAGATATCTATCATCAGTTTCTTCATATTAATAGGGTGTTATAAGTCATGGGGCAAGACATGATTCAAAAGTGTCTCCAAAACTTTTCAAACCCCAACAACGTGAAGAAAGGCCAGTGAAAGTTACTGTGATTGACTTTTCACCATTTGGAGAACCAATGTTTTTGGTATGAAAGTTTCTTTTTTTATGTACTATTCATACTTGATCTTCTATTCTGTTTGGGGAACATGATTCTTGCAAAGATTTATCTGTAAAATATTGCACATGCAAACATTATGCCTGTTCTTTAAACAAATAGGATGTTAATAATTTGGATTTGTCAGGAGAATGGTGAAATTTTTTTTTAAAATTAGTAACTTTTAAATTAAAAAGCTGAAGATCTGTGTTACTGCTTCATTGTGGGAGGGAGAAAGTTCTTGAAGGCTGTGATAGACCAAGGGTCAGCTTTGACAGGGCTTTACTAAGCTGCCAAGGGCTTGGAGTATGTGCTGAATGATTGTAAGCCATAAAAGTATCAGCCAAAGGGTGATTGTCATTGTCAGAAGGCTGGCTTCCAGACATTTAAAATTCTTAAATTAAATTAAATTAAATTAAATTAAATTCATAAAAATCACCTTCCAAGGCTCGGAGTGATAGAGATTTACACTGGTAGATGAAGTCACAGATCTTTGTGGTTTTGAAGTACACTATATAATTAAATGTACAATGTTATGTTCTGTAAAATTTCCCCTTGATTATCTCTTGCAAAACAGTAAAATTGCTTTTTGATTATCCCTTCTTCCTTTAGTTTTCACTACTTATAATGTCTTAATTACATTTGTAGTTTAAAATAGCTTATTGAATTGAAATAAATAGTAGCTCATGCTTTTCTGTACTCCTCCAGCTAATTTTAATCCCTTTTCCCAATTTTGCTACCCAGTTAAAAGAATTGTGTTCTAAAAAATATCAAGATTGGGTGACTAGTATATTTATTGATCCCAGCATAATGTATAATCACTCCAAATGTTGCACTGGCATATTAATTATATTAATTAATTTTGCCCTTGGAGATAAAACAAATAAGATCTCATTAAATAAAGCATTCTTTATTCAGCATCTCTTTATGTGTGCCCCTCAAAATCTGTAACCTAAAATTTAGAGAATTACAGCGATCATGTGTCCAAGGAGAACCATCAGAAAAGTAATAATAATGATGATCTTCTAATATTCCTATTCCTGTTTAAATAATCAAGAATATAAGTAATAATAATAATAATAATATTGTTATCTTTTTGATTAAATTCCAAATTCATTATTGTTATTGGGGTAAAACAACCTTGATTCAATAGTTTAAAATAAAGACTATTTATTTTCTATTTCTTGAATAAGTTGGCTAATATTTATAATTACCTGTCAGTGTATATGGCAAGCCATATTCTGTGAAGATTATAATTTTTAAAAAAACAACAAACCACAAATTATTCCAAAAAATCCTAAAAAAAAGCAACGAGGTTTTTTTTTTTTTTGGTTTTTTTTTGAGATGAGAACCACAGTAGTGTCAAAACAGTTTTCATTCAACCTTAGCTATTAAGTGATAAATGAGATCACAGATCTGCTTAAATTATCTGAGAGTTATAGTGATCAAATGATTGTTGAATTTCTAAATTTTGTCAAAGCTCAATAGCTTACCTTTTCCAAATCATTGCATCTTGTTTTCTAAATGTTAGAAATGCTTGAAGATTTAGTTTTAGTTATTGTATATATTCTCCCTTGGAAAATGACTTTTTAGAAATATAATTATGAAATAAATTATATACTTTTTCAAAGGGCATTTAATTTATGCTATATTGGTCAAAAAGAATCATAATTCCTTGGTTTAAGGTAAGTTTAGTTCATTTTGGAAGTGTGAGAGTTAATAAGGTAGTGGATTTTGCTTCTGTGGAGATTTTTACTTAAGTTATATAAGTAGTAAATGGGTAGAACAAATTTGTGACACCATAAAAATAGCTGGCTGTTCTTTTGTATCTAAAGAGATAATGTTAGTGGCTATATATTTGATATTTCAACTCTTATTAACAATTAACATCTATTATTTAATGGTATAGTTTATCATACCTCTCAATAGTATCATTTTTATGAATTTTTAATTTTTGGTTAGCCTAATTATTTTTTTTTCCTTTCTGTATTACAGGCTGGATGTTCAGATGGAAGCATTAGATTACATCAACTAAATTCTGAATATCCAATTTGTCAGTGGAATGACAGCACCAATGGCCAGGCAGTTATTGCCTTAAAGTGGACTCAGACAAGACCTGCTGTGTTTTTGGTCCAGGATGACATTTCTAATATTTACATTTGGGATCTATTAGAAAATGATCTGGGACCTATAGCCAAACAACTCATCTCCCCAGATAAGTAAGTCAAATAAAATTTATAATGGATTGTTAGAAGTATTTCTTTGCATAAGATGTCTGATGGTCAGTCTGTGATCTTATGATTTTTCTTTCTGTATCTCAGTGGATATGAGACCACTTAGGCTGCATCAGAATGTTATGGATTCTGAAATACTACCTATGATTATATATCACACTCTACAACTCTCTCCCATCTCTTTTAAAAAATTAATTATTGTTCATATTTGGTTAAGTTCCAGGTTATTTGGATATTAGACATGCTTAAGACCCAAGAATTGAAACCAGTGCATCTGACAGCAAAATCAATTAAAGAGCATAAATTACATCTTGCTTTTTGAGGAATTTATAAGCATGCACTATTCCCTAGTTATTTAGTGGATGTAGGATTTAGAGAATGTGATAGAACAAACTCCTCTGGATATTTCTTTTGCAAGATAAAATATATCTATGCTATATAAGTATTCTTTCAATCTCTGAATAGCTGTAGTATATCTATTATTTCATTTACATGCCATATTTTGTGATGCTTTAATTGCCACTTAATTTCAGAATCTATTCTTATCATTCTCTTACTTTTAAAGCTTTTTATAGGCTTATTACAAAACCAATGATTATTCTAGAATGATGATTTTTTCTACTTCTATAAAGGAGTCAGTAATAAAATGACAGACTCTAAGAGATCATCTGGTAGAATACCCTCCTTTTATAGATAAAGAAAAGTGGCCTAGAGAATTTAAGTGACTCCATCTTACCAATATCATCAACGTAGTTTGTAGTAGAGTTTGGATTCAGACTTACAATGTCTGGCTCCAAATTCAGCATTATTTTCATCATTATTTGTCAAGTAAGCTAACTTAAAAGGCACAATTTTTACATTTATTAACTAATTGTAATCAAAGTAATTTGCAAGATAATTTTTAATGTGGTCTACTAAGACAATTAATTGCTACCCAAAAGTGGAACAGCAGAGAAATATGAAAACAAAGGGAGACTTTTAATATATTATTAAGAGAGAAGAAGATAATTGATTGTATCTTACATAATTGGTGGCTATACATTGCAAGATACCCCACATATATTTCTTTTGTTATTTACATTGGGTCATTGGCAGAAGGTTACTAATTGCTACTCAAAGACAGGTAGTCAACTTTGCCTCAGTTTGGAGAAAGTCTAAGAAGACTATTATAAGTAAATCAAGCCCATTAGGTACTTTTTAGGGAGATGAGCAGGCAAGTTTCCAAAACAGTTTTATATGTGAATTGGCAACAAATAAACAATAAGAGCAACAGCAAATATGAAGTAAGTGCTATGCATTTAAAAATTCCACATTAGTCCTTCTCATAGAAGAGAGGGGAAATTAAAGATTTTCTTATAAAATGAACAAAGGGATTCAAGGTAAAAGACAAAAAAGAAAGAATCTGAGGAAACACAAGAGAATCTTGATTTCCACTAAATTGACACCTGGAAAAACTGGAAAGAGAGAATGCAACAAAGATCCCTGTACATTTGGAACAAAGGATCCATTTGCAAGGCTTTTTTTGCACAAAGGGAAGAGTAGAGTAGGGAATCTATGTAAGAAAATGTTGTGTATTCATGGAATGCTAATTTGCATGCACAAGTGGTGATAGTGATTATCAGGTAAGGATCAGAAGATGGAGAGATCAGTAGCATATAAGTTGGTGATTCCTGGCATGGGAATACTGAAGTTGCTATTTGTAGAACTGATTGACATGGATGGTAGAGAGATCTGCTGCCTTTTTAAAGTATATATATTTAAGATGTGACAGATGGCTTCCAAGACTTATCAAATCTGATATCCTTTACCATTTGTGGTGAGTCATATGGAGGTAAATGATAGTTTCAGATGGGACTTAAAACACATTGGTAGGGATCATGAAGTAGTGAATAAGAAAATGAGGTTAGGGAAATAGTAGTATTTTAATAATTTCCAATTAAATACCAGGACTCCTCCCCATCTACAGTATTATGTAAATAAAAAAGAATATTTTTTTTGTATTCCTTACTCATTTGTATTTGTGAACTTCATAAACTTAATCCATGACTAAGTGACATACTGCTAAAATAGCATACTTGGTTTTTTAATTTGTAGAGGAAATGAGAAACACAAAGGAAAATGTCCAAAAGCCCCTAAAATGTTAAATTATATTAGATAGAGATTTGAAAAGTAAAAAAGTATATATATTTTTATAGTTTTGGTACTTCTTAATTATGGAAATGTAAAGAATCAAATCCAGAATATAGTATACAGAGACATGCATATATATATGTATATATATATATTAATCTATATATTTACTCCTCAATTTGTAAATTTCCTAAAAGTCTATTTTCAAATAAATTATTTGGAAATCAGACTATAGTTTCTTACAGAAACAGTATAATAGATAATATATAGGTTCCCAGTTGGCCAGTACAAATTATTTAATATTATTAGGAAAAAATGAAAGCTTATAAGATAATCTGTCAGAAAATATGCATTGAATTCTAATTGTAGAAGCCAATTTTTAACTTCTTCCTTCCCTTCATCTTGCTGTTCTGAAAAAGAAATCTTTCACCCTTCTTGCCACCCTGCTGAAGATAAGGGACTCCATTCTCCTTACCACTAAAGTTCCTGATGCATCTTTGGGAGAAGTATATTCATTATCCCCTCCCTTAATTCCCCTAGAGATGAGAAAGGATTTCATTCTAGTTCTCCAGCACTTTTCAGTTTTTGGATTATGACTTCCTATGGCTTTTGAGATCTGTACAAACTAAAGATAAAGCAGTAAAAACGGCGTATACTTTTGGGTCACATATCATTCGGGCATAGGACAAATTTATGAAGCTAGAGATACAAATTAGCAGAAACATTTTTTTTTATTTGTAGATTGTTCTTATAAACATTTTATGTAGATGGTATAGCAAGTCTATTGTTGATTGTTGATGTTCTGTTGGTTATGTTTTTAGTAATCATGACTGGAATTTATTAATTAATAATTCCATATCTTTCACTAAAGATTATATTTTTATTTTCAGGGAAGATTGTAATAATAAGTGTTCAGTTATTTGGAAGAAATATTGCTAATTCACATAAAACAAAATTGTAGTTGATGAAGTTCATCAGTAAAACTTTTTATCCTTGCATGAGTAATGAATGAAGCATCTTCTATAAATGTTTTGTTTTATAGTGATACATTATGTCTGAACTTGCATTATCTAGTTTTAAATCTTATCACTTATTTTTTAAGTAAATTTTTCAAGGTTATATGTGAGGTATAATGGAAAGAGGTCTGGACTGAATTTGGAATAAGATGAATGTTGTTTGATTCCTGACTTTGCAACTTACTATTTGAGATACTCCACTTCTTGTGGCATAAGTTTCCTGATATGTAGGCTCAGGAGAGTTGACCTCCAAGGTCCCTTCAGTACATAATCTTTGAGCCTATGAAGTAAAGAAAAAACAGAGGTGATAAGGGGTATCTATGCCAAATGGATGTAAATGGAGACAGGAGACAGAGGGGAACATAAAGTAATACAATTTGGCAGAAATGTAGTGTCAGCAATAATAACAACAACAAGGGTATTGTGTGTGTCTTCTTATAATTGATCTGGCTGTAAATAAATGCTTTCTCATTTAGGCTCATAGCTGCAACAGTCATGGGTGATCCAGAAAAGACAAACAGATTCCTTGGTCTGGCACTTGCCAGAACATCTGGGATGATTGAAATCCAGTACCTAAAGAAGAAATGGGCATCACCCAAGAAGGAGGAACAGAAGAAACTGCGTTTGCTTTTGCAGGATGTTCTCTAGAAATGGACAAGGGATTCATAAAAGATGAGCATTACCAGAGAATTTTTATTCAATGATTAAAAATGCATTAGGTGTTACTAAGAGGTATATACTTTAATATCTAATACATCTATATGCATGTATATTTCTGTGAATAGAATATATATACATATATATATATAGTATATTCATTTTACTGTTGACTACAGCATTTCTACTAAAATCAATATTTTTGAGCAGGAAAAGAAATGATACTTACATATCTATTGAATTTAAAAGGAAATACACATTAGTTACTCCCAACATGTTGTTTATGAAGAATCTTTATATATATGTATATATATATATATTTTCAGAATAGTTCTAAAATATGATCATCAGATTTATCACTGGTTTTTAAATCAGCTACCATGAAATGAATTTTAATGGACTATTTTCTTATTCACACAAAAATATCTATGCCTGTCCAAATTAAAAGCAGTTCTACTGTTGAAATTTTCTTTGCTAGTATGTTTTTTTTTCCCCAAAAAATCCTGCCTCATTTTTGGTTACCATCTTAGCAACATTTATCAGTCTTGTATTATTAAGTACCCTGCTAAAAAGAAAATTTAAAGTAGAAGAAATCTGAGAATAATAGACTTTTCCCAGTATGAGAATTGGAAGAAAGGACATTAGAGATTATGTAGTTTAGTTTTTTCACTTGAGAGATAAAGACCAAGAAGGCTTATTTAAGCTTATATAATCAGCCACATAGAATCCTGATTCTCAGCCCATTGCTCTTTCTATTATATCCAACAATTCTTGGCTAACAGCTCTTCCAAGTTACATGAAAAAGTGAACATTTAGAAGCATTTCCTTCTTTTGTGGCCTGTGAAAAAAGTAAATATGTCCCTTTAGAGAACTGAAAGCTCTTGATTCTGTGCAGAATAAATTCAACAAGTAAAATAGATAAAAATCTACTCCATAGACAATTCATGTGAGAGTTGTTATTATAATTACACTTTTGATAAGATGTGGCCAAAGAATCTTCTATTTGGAATGGAATTGTGTAATCATCATCTAACTTTTTTTCCTGAATTCAGAAATGCTTTCTGCAACCCTGCCATGGCTTTCCATCTTCTCCCTAAACATTTTCAGTGATGATCAGGCTAGTTCCTCACTTTATAAGAATTCCTTTGTTATATTTCTCAAAATAATAGAATAAAAGTTCTTTGTTACATTGAGTTAAAAAAAATCTACCTTACTGTACTGCATCATGAACCTATTGGTTTTAGTTCTATACTCTATAGGTTTTCAAATATTCGAAGATACCTGCCATGCATCTTTAAAATCTTCTCTCTAAACACCCTAATTTCTTCTTTCATTTTTCATATAGTATGGTTTCCATATCATTCATGATACTAGGTTGCTCTCCTTTGGACACACTGTAGTTTGTTAGTCCTTCTCTAAAAGGTAGCATCACTAATAGAACATAGTATTCCATATGTAGCCTGGGTATTAATGAAACTATTCTTTCGTGGATCAGGACATGTGGTTTAAGCTAAAAAAATTTTTTTTTCTCTTTTGTGTGGTTTAAGTTAAATTTTTTTTCTCTTTTATTGATGTCTTTTGTTCTTAAATCACATTCATTTTTCAATATATCCTCCTCTTCTCTTCAACCTAAGTTACCTTCTCTGGACTGTCCCACTCACCTCGGTGTCACATTATCCTTGGGGAGTAACTAGTCTGGATTTCAAGGTACTCTCTGGGTCTCCAGGCCTAAAGCTATAATTCACAAGCCCTCAGAAATTTACCTTCAGTAGTCAGACAGTGGAATTAGCTTAAAGCAAAGTGTTTATTGAAATGGCAAAGTAAGAATATTAGCTACATAACATTCCTCCCATAAACCCAGGGTGCATTCTTCCACAGAAATAATGTCAGTGGTTAGAGTTTATTCCTACATTAGAGAGAAACAGAGAGAAAATCCAGGTGGCCAGAGTACCCCTAATACCCTAGGACTCCAAATATCTTATTGGCATTTTCTAGCTGCTTTCTGCTGGAAACATTATCTTTGCTGGAGATATAGCTCTGTTTGTTTCCTTGGGCTTCCTTCTGTATTCGACAGTACCTCCCAGACTTGAGTCTCACTTAAAAGCAGCATCTCCTTTTGGTCTGCACTGTAAAAAGTCAAACTGCCAAGACTGATGAGAGTGGGGAGAAGAGGGGAAATCTCTCCTACTCTGTATATGGGTCAGTGAACCCAAATTAAAATCAGAGACTATCAGAATAAGAAAAGCAAAAAGGCATTTATTACTATTTCTCGAGACACAGATAAAGTATCAGTAGAAGAGTGCAAACTGCAAACACAGAATTATATAGACCCTAATTAGAAGCCCTCACCCCACCCACTGGCTGGGGAGTAACTTACCCACAGACTAAATATGGACCCCAGAACACACGTTACTATATTAGGTACTTAAATGCTAATGAAGGGGGGGGGAAGAGACAGGAGGGAAATGTTTGTTCATAAGACAAACACCTGCAGCTTTTAGCTATAGCTCAATTTATTGCAAAGTCTCAAGTCACAATTAGGGCATAGGTTGAAGACATATCCTTATGAAAGGGTCTTCACTCAGTTAATACCATTCAATCCCTTCTTTTTATTTATTATCCTTTGAAGATCTCTCATACCATTCTTGATACATTTCCTCAATCATCTTGCTCTCAGTCTCTAATCCCTTTGGGTCTGGTTTGTCTTTTTTCTATTGGAATTCTGCTTCTCTAGTCTGAGTAGCTTGGTATGCTAACAAATCCAGGGACTTTGTAGTCCAGTTAATTATTTTGACCATAGCCCGGAGTCTAATGAGCCTCTTCAGCATAAAATTGGGGTTCTGTACCCTCAATTCCCATCAGGGGCACATCATCCCAACTTGTCCCCAGTAATTAGAATAGGTAATATTTCACAAATAAAAATGATGATCATGAAAGTTAGCAACAATAAAAATGCTGAGAAACAGACAGATATATGCATCAAACAGCAGATAGATGACTAGACCAAATACTTATTTAGGATATAGTGATCACATATTTTCAGACAGGAAATACTTGAATAGCACATGCTTGAAATATGCTTACAGCTTCTACTGAACACTTGCCTTGATGATAGAAATTTGCTATAAGAGGAAAAAGTAGGGACATAATTATAATAATAAAAAAAACCTGGTCCCTTAGGCCTCAGCCTGAAAACACATACATGACAAGACAAAGCATCCTTAGTTAATTGTATGCAATAACAATTCCACCTTATAGCCAGACTCAGGAAAAATCTTATTCAAAGGAACACCACTGGGAAAATGAGTCAGAAGGATCCCATCATAAGTAGAGGCCAAGGTTGTCCTCCCAACTCTTGCCCAGATATTAACCTGCACCTATAACACATTCTTGGGTAGCTTGTGGCATATTCCTTTTGGATGATGGATTACTGGCTTGATGATCCATCAGAAAATCATACCTGAATTCAAAACTCCAAGTAATATTGGCTGCAGTCCCAAGAGATTTTTTCTCAAATAGTAAGTGATTAGGGATTACATATTCTTACTAAGTTTTTACTATAATTTTACATTGGTAAGAGTAAGAGATTTATCCTAAAAAGTTCGCAGCTTATCTTCATATCTAAGTAGATGGGTTTTAAATTCAATATTATGCAAATCATTTTACTTTAAGATGCTCTGTAACCAATCTATATCAAAACATGTTCAGGTATTAATCATGTTCAAAGGGACAAAGACATAGATCACTGTTCTCAGAATTTCTCTAAACAATGGGAACAGATTTAAAATGACAATACAACCAATTAAAATTCACGGAATATAGAATATCTGAATTTCACATTAAAGAACCCTATCAGAATTCTTCCTTCTAAAAAATGTTAATGCAACTTTCTCCAATCTAGGATTCCCTATAAACTTTTCTGGAAATATAAATAACAGATACAACACCAATATTGCCAAAATTCCTCTAAGCACAAACATTCCCACCTCCTACCAAAACATTCCTAATTGCAAAGTCAATTTTAGAGGTTATAAATTGTCTTCAACAGTCCATTCTTGAGGTTCTTCCACACAGGTCGTTTAAGCTTGGTGTTCTCAACCTCCAGACTGTACTTTGAGTCTTCTGGAACATCTGGATAAGGTCCTTCCCACTCTGCTTCTTTCAGGACTTAGCAAGTATCCACTCTCTTAGAACTGCTAACTCCAAAGGTGTTGTCTTAACTAGCCTTGCTTCCAAAGTGCTAAAAAGGATGCCAGTATATAATTCCTTTAAAAAACCTATCCTTTGTTTCAATAGAGGATCTTTCTCTTTTTCCTCCTAAATGAAATAAATCAATCTCATAGGGGAAAATCCCAGATCACTTCTGGTAGCAGTTCTAATTCTAATTCTCTAAGATTAATATTCTAAGTAGCTTTGAAATAAATTTCACAAAATTTATACCACACATCTAGCCAGGTTGACAAAATGGTAAAGCACAGCTCATACAATTTTTACAAATTTCCCAATATACAATTTAGAAAGCAACATAGTAGCTTAAATATATTTCATCTGAATAGGAGATATAAACATGTGACTTGTAGATAAATTATCAGAGTACCAAAATTTTTAATTTAAAATCAAATCAAATCCAGATTTAAATTTCTAATGAGTACTTCAAGATTAATGCACACATATTCCTAAAATCTTATATCAGGATAAACAAGTTCAATTTTAGCATGCACTAGTTAATAGTAATTATCTCATGCAATTTCGGAATCAGAATTTCAATATATATAAACATAAACACCCCCAAAAGTTAAGGTGGCAGAAAACTGTCCTTTCAAGTCTATTTTTAAGAAATTGTCAGACTTTAGGATCCTGGGGGAGAAAGTCAGAGAATTTGGACCCAGACATCTGGCTGCAGATCTGTGTCTCAGTGACTAGCCCAACCTCCATGCCAGAAATGCTGGGGGTCATGTGGAAGATGTTAGGATACCAGCACAAACCCCAGAAGAATCCAAGCTACCGAGGGACATCAGCCTAACTAGGATAGATTCCACAAACCTGAGAAACTTAGAAAATCCAAGAAAGGGTAGTTTTTTACCTTCTGAAGCTTTTCTGTAAGCCTCAACTTCTGGCCCTCAGAAGGTTTTTAGTCATGTAAATTACCTCTACTTAAAAATAGAGCAGTGGATAGAGCACCAGCCCTGAAGTCTGGAGGACCTGAATTCAAATGTGACCTCAAACACTTAATACTTCCTGGCTTCGTGACCCTGGGCAAGTCACTTAACTCCAATTGCCTCAGGGGAAAAAAAGTTAGCTGATAGACAAGGCCAAGCACTTTTATGATTACTCTCAAAAACCCCAGAACTGCCAAAGTGTTTTAGCAGTTATTTTTAACTATTTCTGCAGACCCAAATTGGCCAGTTCTAGGTCCACAGAGAGGTCACTTTTTTTCTTTTTTGTTGTGACAGTTAAAAACTTTCCCAATCTCAGAATTAATCTTTTCTCTCTCTCCAGCTAAATGCTATTTGCACAAGTCAAATCATGTATAAACAAGTGCTTTTAAATTCCAAATAGCTAGATCTTTTCCTTTGTAATTTGGCTGAGAGAAACATAGAAGACAAAATACAGGCAGGCACACAGATACACAAAGACACACACATACAAGAACTCTCATTCTTAGCCCCACCTTGGAGTAGAAGCTAGGAGAGTAGTTCTGGAGCCAAGATCTTAGGAGCCAGCCAGCCAGGTATCTGTGAAGGCTCCTTTGAATTTACAGCAGAGTCCAAGGACCACTGGAGAGGATGTCTGCCCAAGGATTCAGTATGGGAGAGACTCCTCACTAACAGGAAATATCCTGGAATGAGCCCCCAAAATGTGTGGGACAGTGAACCCAAATTAAAATCAGATACTAATACATTTAAGTACCTAATACAGTATTAAATGTTAATGAAAAGGAGTGAGGGAAAGAGTCAGGAGGAAAATGGTTGTTTAACAATCTAAGGTAATTGAATTACCTGCAACTTTTAGCTATAGCTCAACTTGTTACTCCAAAGTCTTAAGTCACAATCAGGGCAAAGGTCGAAGTCACATCCTTATATAAGAGGTCTCACTTAGTTTATTTCATATTTCATATTCCTTCTTCACCTTCCATTCTCTCTTTCCTTTCCCAAGAGGCACAGGGAAAAACAGGTAAGCTACTTCAAGAGCAGAGTACTTCCTTAATAGCTAGCTCTCTTTTCTACTATCAGGAATAATTAATTCCCTTAGTGAGTATGTCTGCAGAGCTGGCTCATTTACTTTTTAAAGACAATTAGAGGTGTTGCTGACCTAGTTGATAGAAGAAATTCATACTTCCTAAAGGAATAATGAAGTATATAGTTTGGTTTCTTTATATACTTCCCATACAAGCTGTGAATTTACTGTTTTTTTTATTAAATTTGTTTTTAATACACATTACTTTATGAATCATATTGGGAAAAATCCAATCAAAAGGGAAAAACTATGGGGGAGATAAAAAAAATAGGAAAAAAAAGTGATTATAGTATGTGCTGATTTACATTCAGTCTCCTTAGTTCTTTTTCTGGCTGCAGATGGCATTTTCTATCCAAAGTCTATTGAGATTGCTTTGGATCACTGAACCACTGAGAAGAATCAAGTCTTTCATAGTTGATCATCATACATTCTTGCTGTTATTGTGTACAATGTATTCATTCTGCTTGTTTCACTCAGCATCAATTCATGTAAATCTTTCTAGGCCTTTCTAAAATCAGCTTGTTCATCTTTTTTTTATAGAACAATAATATTCCATTAATTTCATGTACCATAACTTGTTCAGCCATTCCCCAATTGGTGGACATCTACTCATTTTCCAATTCTTTGCTAACACAAAAAAGAGCTG
The DNA here is from genome assembly GCA_023553655.1 of Myrmecobius fasciatus. NCBI lineage: Eukaryota > Metazoa > Chordata > Mammalia > Dasyuromorphia > Myrmecobiidae > Myrmecobius > Myrmecobius fasciatus. The sequence continues at coordinate 14,017 of JAJPUD010009128.1, read as the reverse complement.
CTACAAAAGTTTTTGCACATGTGGGTCCTTTTCCTTTCTTTATGATTTCCTTGGGAGCTCTCCAGAATAGTTGGATTATTTCACAATTCCACCAACAATGCATTAATGTCCCACTTTTCTCACATGCCCTCTAACATTTAGCATTATCTTTTCCTGTCATTTTAGCCAATCTGTGAGGTGTGAAGTGGTACCTAAGAGCTATCTTCATTTGCATTTCTCTAATCAATAGTGATTTAGAGCACTTTTTCATATAATTATAGATGGCTTTAATTTTGTCATCTGAAAATTATCTGTTCATATCCTTTGGCCATTTTTCAATTGGAGAATGACTTGTATTCTTTTAAATTTGACAAAGTTCTTTATATATTTTAGAAATGAGACCTTTATTAGAAACACTAGCTGTAAAAATTTTTTTCCCAGCTTTGTACTTTCCTTTTTAATCTTATTTCTGTTGGTTTTGTTTGTACAAGACCTTTTTAATTTAATGTAATCAGAGTTGTCCATTTTGCCTTTCATAATATTTTCTAGTTCTTCTTTGGTCATAAATTCCTTCCCTCTCCAAAGATCTGATAGGTAAATTATCCCTTGCTCTCCTAATTTGTTTATGGTATCATCCTTTATCCCCAAATCATGTACCCATTTTGACCTTATTTTGATATGGGGTGTGAAATGTAGGTCTATGCCAAGTTTCTGACATATTATTTTCCAGTTTTCCCAGAAGTTTTTCTCAAATAGTGAGTTCTCATTCCAGAAGCTGGAGTTTGGGGCTTATCAAATATTAGGTTACTATAGATCTTGATTATTGTGTTGTATGTATTTAATCTATTCCAAAGATCCACTGCTCTATTTCTTAGGCAGTACCAAAATGGTTTTGATGACTGCTGCGTTATAATAGTTTTAGATTTGGTACTGCTAAGTTACCATCCTTTGTAATTTTTTCCCCCATTAATTCCCTTGATATTGTCCTTTTGTTCTTCCAGATGAATTCTGTTATTATTTTTTCTAGTTCAATAAAATAATTTTTTGGCAGTTTGATTGGTATGGCACTGAAAAAGTAGATCAATTTAGATCTGAAGTGGTATGGCACTGAAAAAGTAGATCAAAAAATTGTCATTTTTATTATATTAGCTTGGACTATTCATGAGCAATTGATATTTTTCCAATTATTTAGCTCTGACTTTATTTGTGGGAGAAGTGTTTTGTAATTGTGTTCATGTAGTACTTGGGTTTGTCTTCGCAGGTAAACCCCCAAGTATTTTATTTTGTCTATAATAAATTTATTTATTTATTTTTTTATTAAAGGTTTTTATTTGTATAACATATGTATGGGTAGTTCCCCAACATTGATCTTTTCAAAGCTTTCCATTACAAATTTTACTCCCGGTCCCCTCCCCTCCCCTAGATGGCAGGAAGTGTCCACTACATGTTAATAATGTTGAAATGCTTGAGAAGTTATGCAAGAAAAATCCTATCTACAAGAAAAAAAAAGAATCAGAGAAAGGCAACACAATGCAAGCAAATGTCAACAGAGATCATGAAAATGTTGCGTTGTGGTCCATATTTCATTTCCCTCTCTCTGGGTGTATATGGTTTTCTTCAGTGAACAATTGGAACTGGTTTGAGACAATTCTTTGTTGCAGAGAGCCATGTCCATCAGAATTGATCATCATGTAATACTGTTATTGCTGTGTATGATGATCTCCTGGTTCTGCTCGTTTCACTCAGCATCAGTTCATGCAAGTCTCTCCAGGCCTCTCTGAAATCGTCCTGCTGGTCGTTTCTTACAGAGCAATAATATTCCATAACATTCATATACCATAATTTATTCAGCCACTCTCCAATTGATGGGCATCCATTCAGTTTCCAGTTTCTAGCCACTACAAAAAGGGCTGCCACAAACATTCTTGCACATGTGGGTCCCTTTCCCTCCTCTAAGATCTCTTTGGGATATAGGCCCAGTAGAAACACTGCTGGGTCAAAGGATATGCACAGTTTGACAACTTTTTGAGCATAGCTCCAAATTGCTCTCCAGAATGGTTGGATCCGTTCACAGTTCCACCAACAATGTATTAGTGTCCCAGTTTTCCCACATCCCCTCCAACATTCATCGTTATCTTTTCTTGTCATTTTAGTGTCTACAATAAATTTAAATGGAATTTCTCTTTCTATCTTTTGCTGATGGACTTTGTCAGTAATATATAGAAATGCTGATGATTTATGTGAGTTTATTTTATATCTTGCATGTAAATTGACTTTTTATCTCTAAACATTTAAAAATCTGTGAACAAACAGCTCAGAATGTTTCAATTATTCAAGATTTCACTCTTTAAAGGGTAAAAGAAAATACAACCAAGTCTGAAACATTCCATTGTCTTTATTACTGCTCATTCATTACTTTTATTAGGATATTAAAAGATCCCTTGGTCAATACTGTTGCCTATATATATACCCAAGAATTTAAAACAACAAAGCAAAACAAAACAAATAAGTTAAGCAAAAAAGGCACATGTATAAAATCCAACAATATGCATCATGCTCTACTTCCATAGTCTCAATAGAGGGAAAAGCAGGAAGGAACTTGTGGCCTAATTTGATTATTATGATTACACAATATTAGCATTCATTTTCAGTGTTTTTATTCTCATTTACATTGTAGTATGTTTCCATTAAAAAATCACTTATTTCTTCACTCAAATTCTTTGCATTTGAGTTTTTCTTGTTTCATGCATTTCTACATAAATGTATAATTTCTTGAAATAGAGGGCAAATATCCCACAAAGGAGTATGTCTTCTTGATACTTATTGCTACTCTGTTTTTTTTTAACATATTGGGCTCTTCTTTAAAAAATAATATTTGACAGAAAGCTAATAGCATTAAATTTGTTGCTAGATTTGGGAGCAGTAATGAATTTGTTTTCATATGAGTTTCATATGAGTTATCAGTAGTCCAGAATTTGTGTACATAAAATAGATATCAGAAAATAATTACTTGACATTAAAACAAAAATCAGTCCATTTGTAGTAGAATGATAATCCAAATGTTAAAAGGAAAAGCATACCAAAACAGAAAAGACTAAGTTGCTATTTTGTGAATCCCTAAATTCAACAAATATTTATTAGCAGAACCAGAACTAAGAATCCTGTTACTTGTAGAAGGGGTAAAGGGACCATCTCCAATAAAGTCTAGGTGATATCCCTGAAAGAGAGGAGAAAGGGATACAACCCACCCAAGAAAGATAGTCTTAAAGTGGGCAATGTTAGTGGGATAGAATAGCCCAGATGATACAATGTATCAAACACTGGTCTAGATTCAAGAATACTCGTTTTATTCTGTCCAGACACATATTTACTGTGTGACCTTGGGCAAGTCATCTAACTTCTGTCTGCCTCAATTTCCTCAACCATAAAATGATGATAATAACATCTACTTCCCAGGGTTGTTGTGAGGATCAAATAACATAGTATTTGTAAGGCACTTAACATAGTGGCTGGCATATAGTAAGTGCTTAATAAATGCTTGTTTTCCTGTTTCCTTCCCTCCCTTGATCTCCTTTGGTCAATGAATCTGTTTCCTCACCTTCTCCCAGGGCTACTTTTCTATTCACCCCTCAGTAGGGAGTGGTTTTATTTTAGAGGTGTGAAAATAATGATTTCAGGATCACAAAAAAAAGGAAAGAAACACCTTTGCCCACCAGGCCATCCTTGGAGCAAAGCCCCTGGCACACCATCCAGGGTATGGTATCAACTATTTGCCTATGATATATATGCAGAAAACCATGCTAGGCACTGTTGGAGATACAGAGATAAAAAAAACAGGATTCTTGCTCTTATTTTTAGTCTTAAAGAGGAAGAGACAAGTATAATACAAAATAGAAATCAAATGAATCCCATAGGTACAGATATACTATGAAAGTTGTGAGAAAATAACAGCTCAAAAATGAGGGATCAGGGAAAATTTCACAGGAGTTGACATGTATGTAAAATTTTATTGAGGTGGCTGATAAAAGCCTGGCTTCTTGTTTTATAGTTGGATGGACAACTTCTCATATATATGATCTATATATACATACAGACCTACATAACTATATATATGTGTGTATATGTAGATCTACATCTCTTTTTCTCTCTCCATATATATGTATATATGCATATACATACATATATCTATATATATATATGGAAAATATTACAAATATTCCGTAAATTAAGGCCAAAAATGAACAGGAGAAAGGGAACAACATTGGGAAATTGTCAAATTCTTTCTAATAACTCCAAGCTTTTCCCTGAAGCCAATGATTGATCTTCTTAATATCAATATTCTTCTGTTGTTGAAGTCATAGTGAGTTACTGGGAATTCTAATCTATGAAGAATTTAAACTGAGCTTCACCCAAAGGACGATGTAGAAGCATGTGTAGTGGGTGTGAATAGGCCATGACATATTACAAACAAAGGATTGCATAAAAGGAAAGATTATATTGTATGAGGTATAATTGAAAAAAGTCAATGACTAATATGTTTGTGGATTTTGTTCAACTGTTTTTTTTTTCTTTTAAAATCTTTGTCAAAGGAAAAGATTGTAAATTAGGAAAAGAAAAGAAGGATGTCTTTAAAAATTAATCTGATGCAAAGGCAAAAGGTATTAAATCAATTTATTAAAAGAAATGTTTGGCCAAAAATGATGACCTATTCACATGGCAGGAATAAGGGATAACTCATGGATGGGTCCATTCTCTGTTAGTATCTTTGAACTATCAAGAGAACATGAAGAAGGTCTCCAGCATATTGGATCAATCACATGTGAAAAATTTATGGGAAGAAAGGACTGAGAGTTACATAGGATGGACAGATGTTTTGAAAGGAATAAATATGCATCATCAATGAGATTGTGGATCTTTTTGAGTAATTAATATATTTCATTGAGAACAAATAAAACATACTTATGCTTTGTGTAGTTACCTATTTATTTGTTCCGAAGTCCAGATGATATTGATGATAATTAAGTTTTTTTGTTGCCCTAATTACAATGAGATTCAGAGATTATTTTTCTTCTTTATTTTTATAGAAATTGAGAGAGGTGGTAGTATTTCAATTACCATGACATTAGAATGACAATCATGAGAATATCATATTAATATTTAGTGACTGATTATTTCCTGAAATTTGTAGAATGAGTTCAGGTCTGTGCTGGAGCCCTCTTGAGCTGGCTTGTGAGAGCTGATTTTTCAATTTTCGATGTGAGCATGTACATCTCAGAAATAAGCAAAAACTACAAATCATGACTTGATTTATTGTCAGCTTGATTTATTATTCTGTTGACTGTCTAAACTTTAGAAAGTAAAGGAGAAAATGTTAATAATGCAGATTAAACTTAAAAATGGGTTATATATACATTTTTCTCCCAGAATCATAGCCACTTTTAAAACAATCATTAGCACACCCCTGGTGATAGCGAACTGATTCAAATTTATAAGGATACAAATCATTCCCCAAATGATAATAGTCAAAGGACAGAAACAATTTTTAGAATTATAAATTTTAGAAGAAATTAAAGCCCTTTCTTGCCATATGAAAAATTCTCTAAATCATTATTGATTAGAGAAATACAAAATAAGAAAACTCTGAGGTACCACTATACACCTCTCAGATTAGTTAAAATGACAGGAAAAGAAAGTGATAAATGTTGGAGAAGATGTGGAAAAACTGAGACACTAATGCGTTGCTGATGTAGTTATGAAATAATTCAACCATTCTGGAGAGTAATTTGGAATTATGCCCAAAGGGCTACAAAACTGCGCCTACTCTTTTATCTAGCAGTCTCATTCATAAAAGAGGGAAAAGGACCCCTATGTGTACAAATATTTGTAGCAGCTCTTTTCATGGTGGTTGGTAAAGAACTGAAAATTGAATGGATGGCCATCAGTTGGAGAATGGCTAAATATCTTATAGTATATGAATGTAATGGAATATTATTGTTCTAAAAGAAATGATGAGCAGGCTGATTTTAGAAAAGCCTGGAGAACTTAAATGAACTAATGCTTGGCAATGTGAGCAGAACTAGGAGAACATTGTACACAGTAACAGCAAGATTATGTGATGATCCATTAGTATAGAGCTTTATATTTAAAAGCAATACATATGGATTATGCTACTCTTATAATGCTCCTGTAGACTAAAATGAGTTGTCTATCCAGATTCAAGTAAGTAGCAATTTAATTGATTAATTATGTGGTAGCAGGAGCATTTAAGGTTAGTTGTAGGTTAATGAAAATAAATTGACATATATATTACACATATGTAATATATTTATGGGATTGGTAAAACATATAGTTATTGCAATATATAGCTTAACTTCCATAATAGCTGTAACTATTTCCCTTTGACATCATGTTGTGGAAAACAAACCAAAGCCAAAAATAAAAAAAAAAGATACAAAAAACCCTCTTTTCTTTAAAGATAAACCAAAGGAACATAGTATGTCTCATATGTTTTATGCTTCATTTTGTAAAGCATTTTGCAGATGTACTCTTCAGTTACTCTTAAATATCTGATTCACTGAAGAATTTCCTTTCTAATTTATCAGTGCAAACTTAGATTGGCTGAAGTAATCTAACAAAGTATCCTTGTGTTCTGATACTAAGTGATCTTTTAATAAAACTATTTAAATGCAAAAAAAATTACATGATGATCAATTATGATGGAATTGACTCTACTCAATAATGTGGTGATTCAAGACAATTATAATATTTGGGGTGGAATATACCATCTGCACCCAGAGAGAGAACTATGGAGGCAATGCGGATTGAAACATAGTATTTTTACCTTTTTTTTGGGGGGGGGTCTGTTTTTTTCTCTCAGTTTTTTCCCTTTTGTTCTGATTTTTCTTGTACAACATGAAAAATATGGAAATGTGTTTAAATGGATTGCATATATTTAATCTATATTAGATTGCCTGTTATTTTAGGGAGGTACAAAAGGGAGGGAAAAATTTGGAACACAAGGTCTTACAAAAATGAATGTTGAAAACTATATGTGTATTTGGAAAAATAAAAAACTATTAAAGGAGAAAAATAGCTTTGGGGTTCTCCAATTTTAAACACTAAGTTCCTCCAATTTGCTCATGTAGATGAGCAATCAAATAAAAGGTAGAGAGCAAGTTAAATACAGAGAACAATGTCATTTCTCCCTCTCAGCTACCTACTTAATGACATTCCTAGCCCTTTCATATGATATGACTCAAATTCTGAAAGGGGCTTTGTCCAATATGCTTATAAATGTATTGGTATGATTAACATAGATTTGAATTTCTGAAAAAAGAGACCTCTGGGAAGTCTACTTTTGTATAAATCCCTTTCCCCTTTCATGTTTTATATTTTATTCAATTTCAGGTCATTGTGTCCCTTTCATCCAAATATTCCCACCATTCCTAAAATATAAAAAACACATTGAAAACTTTAACTTTCATTTTGTGCCTTGTTTGTTTCCTATTACATAATGGTATTATTTCCTAAATGTAACTAGAAGCCTTACAACAAAGAACACATGCCCAGCTTGGCAAAAGGAATGAAACAGGAATGAAATCCTTTTAAGTGAAATGATGTGTCTTCTGAAGTAAAGTATCTTCCTTTCTGAGTAATGTAGACAGTGACATCCATGATGGATTTTAACCATATTCCAAGATTTTTAAAAACTTTATTGGCCACTTCCTATAGCAAGGAGAGGGAAAGTAATATTTGACAATAAAGAGTAAAGCCAAGTTTTAGAAAGTGATGAGAAATAGGGCAAAATAAACCACAAGAGGGCAGCAAACTTTTAGCAGAACTGATAGCTCTTTAGTCTTGTATTCATTGACCATAAGAAACTTAAAACTTAACCAGGATGCCAAGAGAGATCTCATCACATGCCTTTATCCAGGGCATCCATTCTTGAGATATTTAGAATGGTTTGAAAGCAAATATTTTCAGAGTGCTGTCAAAGAAAAGATGTATTCTTCTTTTTTAAAGCATATTCATCATTTAATGACCATCCTACTGATGAGATTGGAATAGAATACCTAATAAGACAGTGGAGGAGGGTGAAAGGATACCATCCTGGAAACAGGTGACCAAAAAACTGGTTAGTCAGTCATGAATCATGAGCAAGGAGAATAACAAGTAGATGACTGGAGGATAAGGCCTTAAACTAATTGGGTTAATATTTTGTGGAAGATTCATGGGAGGACATGGACAAGAATTTTATGAACAAGAGAGTGCAGATTGCTTACAAGCCACACTGTTAAGAGGTAATATCCATATCAGCAATATGATATATTCATGGAAGTATTGAAATTTATTTTCATATGCATATGTATTATGTGATGTATTATGCATGTATGTAATATGTATATATTAAAATTTTTTAAAGAGCATAGTAGTAATATTGATTATTTGCCTAGTCAAAAACACTGTTTCTTTCTGTCTCTCTCCATATTATATACATATATACTTAATTTTGTTTCCTTCCTTCCTTCTTTTTTCCTTTCTTCCTTGCTTCTTCCTTGTCTCTCTTCCTTCTTCCCTCCCTTCCTTCTTTTTTCCTTCTTCCTCTTCCTTCCTCCCTATCCTCTCTTCTTTTCTTCTTTATATTCTCCTCTTTCTTTCATTTTCTCTTTTCCTCCTTTTATTCATCATTATCCTTTCTCTCTTATTTTCATATCAGATATCTTGCTATGGGTGGGTGATTCTTTTGTACTTTTGCCCTAACAGAATTGGGTTCTGAGAGTGAAAAATATTACTTTGAAAACACCTTTGGAAGTCAGGACACCTTATCCATTGTCCTGGTGGTACTCCTGATTGTGTCACTTTGGGTAAAATGATGAACTTTTCTGGGCTTCTCATCTCTTCTGTAAAATTAGGGAACATAACCCAGATCCCTTCTAACTTTGAAGTTCTAGAATTCTATGAATTAAAGTGTCATTGGATTGAGAGCAAAAAATACCTATCAGCTATAGAAAAAAAGGGGAAGACCAAGTCTTAGCTGCTGTCATTTTCAAGGAGTTCAGCATTGTTTGACCTGTGTAGTTTCTTTCTGAGGGAAAAAAAACTCAAATAATTGGCACCAGCTTGAACACGGTAATTTATCATGAACCATGACAAATAGAATTTGAGATCTTGTGAAATTCTGATTCTTCTTGTACTTTACAATGCTTCTAAAAGCTGTTACTACTTTTCTTAAAATGGAATTTTCTTCTTCAAAGGTATGCACTCACTACATATTAGTTACTAAATGCCTCTCTTTCCCCCGACAAAATGCAGCTGTTCCTCATCCTGTCCCACTTTTCCTGCTGTTAAATAGAAAATTTTCCAGTGAGTATTTTTATAAATAGAACATTCAGTTTAAAAAAAAGTAATAGTCCTAAGTTCACATAGTATAACATTTTAAATGTATAAAACAGGAAAAAAATTGAAGAGTTCTAGATTTGGAAGTATAAAGTCTTAGTCTTTGTGTTACCTCTATGTCTATAATATGTCTATTATGTCTAAAATTCTGATTACTATTATTATAGTGACTCATTAAAGCTTTCCTATTTTCTTTTGTTTATTTTTACTGGGCAATCAGGGTTAAGTGACTTATTCAGGGTCACACAGATACTGTTAAGTGTCTGAGAGCAGATTTCAGGTACTCCTGACTCCAAGGCTGGTATTCTGTCCACTGTGCCATCTAGTTGCCCCAACTTTCCTATTTCATACATTGACACTATTACATTATTTTCTTGTAATGTCAATCTGGGCAAATGATAGATTTTTTTTTTCTGAGGCAATTGGGGTTAAGTGATTTGCCCAGGATTACACACCTAGGAAGTGTTATGTCTGAGGCTAAACTTGAACTCAGATCCTCCTGACTTCAGGACTGGTCCTTTATCCATTGTGCCATTGAGCTGTTCTAACTTTCCTGTTCCATACATTGACACTATTACATTATTTTATTGTAATGTCGATCTAGGCAAATGATAGATTTTTTTTTTCTGAGACAATTGGGGTTAAGTGATTTGCCCAGGATCACACAGCTAGGAAGTGTTTCTGAGGCCATATTTGAACCCAGGTCCCCCTGACTTTAGGACTGGTTGTGCTATCCATTGTGCTATCTAGCTGTTTCAATGATGGCACTTTTCTAGATACTAGCTTCTTCATTTGTGAAATGAAAGGTTTGGACCAGCATAATTCTAAGGTTTCTTCCAGGTCTAATTTTCTATAACCTATGGTATGGAGAAGAGGATCAAGTCACAATATAATGCTGGGCAAATCACCCATCTCTCTAAGCTTCAGTTTTCTTAACAACAAAATGAATGCTTTGAACTAGAGGATTTATAAGGTAACACTTGGCATGAATACTTTGTGATTTTGGGGCTCTTAAATGCAGAAGTTTAACTTTAGGTTTAACTATAAAATTTAACTTCAGTCTTGAAAGGTTCTTTCCCCTCCTCCTCCTTATTTCAGTAGAGGACAATACTGAGTTCTAAAAAGTATTTTTAATTTGCAGTGGAACTCTGATCATGTACTCAGGGATTTTGAGGGGTCTCCTAAGCCAAAGCTTCTTAAACTGTGGGTTACAACCCCATTTGAGATAACCAAATAAGGGGGGCTCACAAAAATTTGACAACAGTAAGGTTTCTGAATGCAATGACCAAAATTCAAAATCAAAGTGTAATGAATCAAGGGTGTTTTTGTCTTACTGGTTTTGCATTGCTTTGGTTCTGAAAATACATGTACACTTTGCACTGCCCATGCATGAACATTGTCAGAAACATGTTGGCTCAGATTTGAAATGGAGTTGTGTAAAAACTTCTCGAATGACAAGGGGTCTTGAGTGGAAAAAGTTAAGAATTCTTTTCTTAAAGTATAAATCTTGGGCAGTTGAAGCTTTTGTCTCAAGGCATTAATATCTGGATATAGAGTGCTTCCTCCAAATAGTACCAGATATTCCTATACTTAAAGTTTATACCTCTATGATGAAATCTCTGTCTCGGATTATCCCATTATTGCTATGCACTTTTCTTGGAACCCATTTTACTCTTAGACATCAAGAGGTAATGAGTTAGGAGATTAGCCTAGGTGGTTGAGTAGGTGAAGGCTTCCAGCAATACTTCACAAAAATCTAGAAAATGGACCAGATTGAATTCTGATTGAGAAATCCAAGAAAATATCAATCATTTTTTTCCCAATCCTAGCTTGTCATAATGAGATAATGTTCCAGAAGGCCTTAGGAGAGAGGTCTATGGAAGGTAAGAATAAGGAATAGATAGGCTTATGCTGTGTGGATGGAACCTTCCTGACTGGGACCTGAAAGAGGGCCAGTAACTGTGCATGAGAGCAAGAGGAAGTTCCAGAGTTGGACAGAAGAACTTGACATTGTATGGGGAGCAGCAGAGGTGACAATTGAGAGGTGTATCACTCCTATGTTCTTTGAACCAACTTCACTACTACTGGTTCCATACTTCAAAGAGTTCAAAGAGATAAAAAAGGATCCATATGTATAAACATGTTTATAACAGTTCTTTTTCGGGTAGTAAAAAATTGGAAATTGAAAAGATGCCTATCAATTGATGAATGGCTGAACAAATTATAGTATATGAATATGATGGAATTTCTATTATTTCAGAAGAAATGATGAGTGGGATTGTTTAAAATGAAACTCAGATTCATTAGTGCTGATGCAGAGTAAAGCAAAAAGAACCAGAACAATTTACACAATATTGTAAAAACAATAAAATTTAAAAGACTTTTACTGAACTTCTGGCCATAGGTCCAGAAAAGACTTATGATGAAACATGCTACTCATCTCCTTATAGATAGGTGATGGATTCAGGGTACCATTGGGGACATATTTTTTGGATTTGGCCAAGAAGGAATTTTTTTTTCCTTGACAACATTTTTAATAAAAAGATTTTGCTTTTTCTTTTTCACTGGGGGAAAGTACATGGGAGGAATCAAAGATGAATTTTTGTTATTTGAAAAAGAGATTTTAAAAAATAGAGAGTGGGTTGGACTCACTTTAGAACAGACTTACCTCTGGCTTGGTACTTTTATGTTTATACTCAGTTTATTTTATTTGATGCTTCCATAATTCTTTTGAAATAAATTTGTACCATATTCCTGGATCAGAATCATATCTGTTTTATTCTGTTGCAGTGGCACACTTGGAGTCTTAGTACATGATCAAACAGATGGTTAAACAGAGGCACAAAAGGTACATATTAAGTTTAGCTCCTTATGTTCTTCCATTGTTTTCAAAAGTGCACTCAGTATCTGCAGGTAGTGGTGGCCTGAATTAGTAGATTTGAAGAGTGGCAGAGTTGTAGGCTCCTCAAAGTCACTTCCCTTTCATGTGATGTCTCACTTATGACCTACCCCAATTTATCCCTGACCTCTGTCTCTACATGACTTGAGTGGCCATTGTCATTAATTGCTACAAATCCCTAATACCAAACTTAGTCCAATGATCTTTCTCCTGAAATAGGTTCCTGTGTAGCCTGAGGGGCTTGTGTTTCTGAGTAAGAAGCCAGTTGTAATTTTAATCACAAGGCATGTCAGGAAGCAAAGTGGAAGGACCTTGTCAGTCCCAGATTATAGACAGTAATAATGTTAAGCAAATGGATCTACCTATATCATTATCTTCACTGTTACCAATCTAACTGCCCAAAGGCTAAGAAGTATTCTCCATCTCTCTTTTCTAAACCATGAAGCCATTGAGTCAGATCTTGGTCAACAATACCAATTATCTCAAGGTAAGATTCAAACCTCTTCTATTACGATACATTAGAACATTCAAATTTGTTTTATTTTTTTTTATTTTTTTGCTTTTTGCTGAGGCAATTGAGGTTAAGTGACTTGCCCAGGGTCACACAGCTAGGGAATGTTAAGTGTCTGAGACCAGATTTGAACCCAGGTCCTCCTGACTTCAGGGCTGGTGCTCTATCCACTGCGCCACCTAGCTGCCCCTAGAACATTCAAATTTGAATAAGAGAGAAAATCTTTGTTTGATAGCAAGTCTTATCAGTTAACATTAAGTGCCAATGTATTAGGTGCTGTGCTAAATGTTGGGAATACAAAGACAAAAAAAAAATCAGCCATTGCTCTCAAGGAGTTTGGAGTCTTATTGGGGAGGAAACATGTAAACAACTGTGGACAGGGGATATAGTATGTACATATATGTGTGGATATATGTATATACGCTATAATATATAAGTGTGTGTGTGTGTGTGTGTGTGTGTGTGTGTGTACATATGTATCCACACTGTTATGGCAGAAATATTTCCTACTGGATTCCATTATGGTAGGTTGTGTGTATGTGTATATTCAATTGTTCAGTCATGTCTGATTAGTCATGACCCCATTTGAGGTTTTCTTGGCAAAGACATGGTTCCTTCTCTAGCTCATTTCAGAAATGAGAAAACTGAGGCAAATAGGATAGTGACTTGCCCAGAGTCACAAGTATCTGAAGCCAGATCTGAACTCAGCTCTTCTGACTCTAGGCCTGGTGAGCTATCCATGGTACCACCTAGCTACCTGTGATAGGTTGCTTTTGCCAAATAAATCTATCACAATACAGAAATTATAGAGACAAAAGCCTAGGTTTTATTATATTTAAGCACATTCAGAAGGTAGAAAAATAACCTTGGACAAAGATTGGAGTTTTTGACACAGCCTTTATGAGAAAGTTATGCCAGATAGACAAAGAAATACACATAAATTAACATATAACAATCCAAAAAGCCCTGGAAGTCACATCTCATGTTTTCTTCAGTTAAAGATAAACAAAGCTAGAACAAATAAGTAAACAGACTAAGTAATCAATTTAAGCACTAAATTTGAAAAATCTCATGCTCACAAACTTCAAGGCTTTGTTTTAAAGAAGTCACAATGGGCTAATTAAGATGAAGAGATTTACATGTTATAAAGATCACCAAAAGTTTGGTGACAGGGAAATTTTTCCAAAATGGAAGTAGATAAATCACTTTGGGAGGATTCATTTTTTTTTTTT
>JAJPUD010009127.1:66336-78769 GCA_023553655.1 Myrmecobius fasciatus | reverse complement strand
GGCCTTATATTGCATGTGATTTTTATTCCGTCATGATCTGAAAAATTCATTTATTAATTTCAAAACAAAAAGAAAATGTAAAAATGTTGATGTACTGCATTACATTTATATCAAAACAGGCTTATATATTGATATGAATTCTATTTAATCATGATATGTCATTTCCTTTTTAAAATGTGGGAGCTAGCCTCCAATTCAATTATTCACTTTATAATCAATATTAAACTGTTCTGGGGATTATAAATACATGTGTGTGTATGTATATATGTACATATATATGTAACAAGATAAACTAATTCCTAATTTCTAAAACCTTACATTATATTTACAGGATCTTGAAGATTCCTTATGATTCCTCTATAATGAAAGATCATTATATTAATCTTTTTTTTCTGTAATAATTAAATATTTATAGAATATATTTATGGAATGTGCTTGCAAATTTCATGTGTAGTGATCATTGTATGGATTTAAAGCAAGAATACTATTTATTTTGTAGAAAGCATTCCTTGTCTTTAGGAAATCTGAGTATATTCCTTAAAAAAATTAACATTGTATTTTGCCCCAGTTACATGTAAAAGCAATTTTAATATTCATTTTTAAGATTTTGGGTTCCATACTCTTTGTCTGGGCAAAATATTTCCCTATCAGCCATGTTGTGAAAAAAAACAGAACAAGCACAAAAAAAAGTCAATATTTTTTTTAAAAGCATGCTTTAATCTGTATTCAGATACAATCAGTTCTTCCTCTAGAGGTGGATAGCATTTTAGCATTTTTTTTAATATATATCATAAGTCCTTCAGTCTTGCAGCATTATATCTCTGAGAATTGCTAAGTCATTCATAACTGATCATCCTATAATGTTGTTTCTTAGTACATAGGACATTTCACTTTCCTACAGGTTATGTAAGTCTTTTCCAGGTTTTCTGATAGCATACTGTTCATTATTTCTTATAGCACATTAGTATTCCATCATAATCACATACTATATATTGCTTGGACATTCACCAATTCATGGGCATCCCTTCAATTTATAATTCTTTGTCCCCAGAAAAGACCTGCTATAAAAATTTTTGTTCATATGGATCTTTTTCCCTTTTTAAAAATATTTTTGAGATACACACCCAGTATTTATATTGCTAGGTCAAAGGATAGGCATGGTTTCATAGCCCTTTTGGCATAGTTTCAAATTGCTCTACAGAATGATTGAGTCAGTTCTCAACTCCATCACCAATGCAATAATGTCTAATTTTCCTAACATCCCCTCTACCATTTGTCATTTTCCTTTTCTGTTCTATTAACCAGTTTAATATAAAGTATTAATTCAGAATTGTTTTAATCTGCATTTCTCCAATAAATATTGTTATTTTTTTAATATGGATGTAGATATCTTTGCTTATTTAATCTGAAAACATCTATTTTAATTATTTATCATTTTAGTTATCACTCATTTTTTTCTCTATAGTTTTGGCAAGTAAGAGCTTTATCAAACAAATTTTCTTCATTTTTTTTCACAATTACATTAATAACTGAAATTTCCCATCCAATTTCCCTGTCGCATTTTTTCTATTCTCTATAATTTTACTTTGTCACTCTTCCAACGTGCTTTGATTCTCACTGCCTCCTTCCCTAATCTGAAATCCTTTCTTTCATATATTCACTTTTTTATCCTCTTTCTCTCCTACTTTCCTGTAAGGTAAGATAAATTTCTATACCCAATTGATTGTTTATGTTATTACATCTTTGCACCAGTTCTGATGAGAGTAAGGTTCATTTACTTCCCCTCAACTTTGCTTTCTTTCCCTCCGTTATAAACCTTTCTCTTGCTTTTTTTTTTTTTTTTTTTTTTTTTGCTTTTTGCTGGGGCAATTGGGGTTAAGTGACTTGCCCAGGGTCACACAGCTAGGGAATGTTAAGTGTCTGAGACCAGATTTGAACTCAGGTCCTCCTGACTTCAGGGCTGGTGCTCTAACCACTGTGCCACCTAGCTGCCCCTTGCTTTTTTTTTTTTTTTACAAGAGATAATTTAACTCTATTTTACCTCTTCTTTTCACTCTCTTCTAATACATTCCTCTTTCACCCCTTAGTTTTATTTTTTAATTTTTTTAGTTATTATTACTTCATATTCAACTCACACCTGTCCTTTCCATTTATGTATATGTTCCTTCTAACTGCCCTAATAATGAAAAAGTTCTTATTAGTTACAAGTATCTTCCTCCCATCTAGGAATATAAGCACTTTAACCATATTAAATCCCTTGTGATTTCTTTTTACTGGGTTTTTTTTTTTTTGTGTTTTTCTTGAGTCTTTTATTTGGAATTTAAATTTTCTATTAAGTTCAAGTCTTTTCAGCAGGATTGCCTGAAAGTTTTGTATTCCATTCAATATTCATTTTTCTCTTGAAGGATTATACTCAGTTTTATTATACAGATGATTTTTTGTTGTCATTCTAGTTCTTATACTCTCCAGAATATTTTATTCCAAGCCATTTGATCCTTTGAAATAAGAATTGCTACATCTTGTGTTATTCTGACTCTGACTTCATGAAATATGAATTGTTTGTTTTCAACTAATTGGAGTATTTTCTCCATGACCTGGATGGTCTGGAATTGGGCTATAAATATTTTTGGGAATTTTAAATAAGAAGTGATCTCTCCAGCCTCCATACTTCTGGGCTTCTAGGTCTCCTTAATCTAGATCTAGTTTACTTCATTCTCCATGGGCTATATATAACCAATGTTTATCTAGAAAAGGCTACATATCTTTCAATATAATTGAATGGATATTTAGTCTTAAATTTTATATAAGGTGGTAAAGGAGATAAAATTTTAAAAAAATGAAATTTAGTGACTTCCTTCATTCAGACTAAAAATTTTTTATTAAAATTTTATTATTCCTTTTATTTTAATATCAATATCTTCTAGACACCTCAATCAACCAAACATTGACCCTTTCTTTGTTTTGTTTTTTTAATTAAAGCTTTTGATTTTCAAAACATATGCATGGATAATTTTCAACATTCACCCTTGAAAAATCATGTTTACCAAATTTTTATCTCCCTTTCCCCCATCCCTTCCACCAGATGGAAATAATCCAATATATGTTAAACATGTGTAATTCTTCTATACATATTTCCACAATTATCATGTTGCACAGGAAAAATCAGATCAAAAAGGAAAAAAAATAAGAAAGAAAACACAATGCAAGCAAACAACAACAAAAAGAGTGAAAATACTATGTTGTGATCTATACTCAGTTCACACAGTCCTCTCTCTGGGTGCAGATGGCCATTGTCATTAAGACCATTGAAACCACTGGATGCCTGAATTATCTCATTGTTGAAAAGAGCCATGTCCATCAGAATTGATCACTGTAGAATCTTGCTGTTGCCATGTACAATCATTTCCTGGTTCTATTCACTTCACTTAATATCAATACATGTAAGTGTCTCCAGGCCTCTCTAAAATCATCTAGCTGCTCATTTCTTCTGGAGCAATAATATTCCATAACATCCATACACCATAATTTATTCAGCCATTCTTGAAATGATGGGCATCCATTCAGTTTCCAGTTTCTTGCCACTACAAAAAGGGCTGCCACAAACATTTTTGCACATGTTGGTCCCTTTCCCTCTTTTATGATCTCTTCGGAATACAAGCTCAATAGAAACACTGCTGGATCAAAGGGCTTGTACAGTCCGATAGCCCTTTGGGCATAGCTCCAAATTGCTCTCCAGTTTGAAACAGTTCATAACTCCACCAACAATGTATTAGTTTCCCAGTTTTCCCATATCCCCTCTTTTCCTGTCATTGTCTTTTCCTGTCATTTTAGCCAGTCTGAGAGGTATGAGTTGGTATCTCAGAGTTATTTTAATTTGCATTTCTCTGATCAATAGTGATTTAAAGCACTTTTTCATATGACTAGAAATGGTTTCAATTTTTTCACCTGAAAATTGCCTGTTCAATCCTTTGATCATTTATCAGTTCTTGTAATATCACTCTTTATGTCTAAATTATGAATGCATTTCAACCTTACCTTGTTATACAGTGTTAGGTATGGGTCAATGCCTAGTTTGATGCAGACTAAAATATGATATAGATTTTCCTGCTATTCCCATTTAGGAGAATTCATCTGCAATTATCTTGTCTGATATTTTAATCACTAAGTTCTTTTCTTCAAGTCCTTCAATATTAGAATTAATATCAACCTTGTGCCAAATCTGAAGATCAGTTGGAGGATACTTATGCTTTAAATAAAAACTGAATTTTGAATAAAGAAGAGCCAATCCAATTAACAAAATATTTTCAGGCTCAATCATTATTTTGGTAACTGCTGTTCAATTTCTAAAAACCTATCAATTTAGCTGTGGCTAAGAAGTTGAGCGAAAAGTTATTGTCCTATATTCCAAATACATAAACCTCAGTGAAGAATTAATTTATATTGAATGAAATTCTTAAGGATAACAATGCAAATAGTTTCCTGATAAAAGCAGGAGAGAGATTTTTAAAGAAAATATATATCTATATCTATATATAGGTATAATGGTATTTATATTGTATAGGACTGAAAAGTTTTAGTTTAATTTAATAGGTTATAGGTGCCATTTTGAACAGATTAATAATTGGATCAAATGTGTACATATGAAAATTTAACTTATAATAGTGTGAAGAAAAAAAGAAGAAACAGTTAAAACAACTAGGAAACTGAAATATTATTCTGAAAGTAGAGTTTAAAATAATAGGAACCAAGACTGTAATGTTGGCAATGGAAAAAAGAAGGGAAGAATGGATTAGACAAGTATCTTAGAAGTGCACCATATAAGACCCAACAACTAATTAAAGGAGAAGTGAAAATGAAACAAATAGGTCATAATAGTATGTAATCGATAAAAGAGTAGGTCCAGTGGTTAGATGAAGTTGTTTTTAAATAAAAAAAAAAAGGGGTTCAACTTAGGAAGAAGTGAAATTTGAAATAATGGACCCTGGTGGTAATAGTGGGAGGATAGGTGAAAATTCAAGACAAAAATGAAAATATTTTAAGGTAAAAATAGAAAATGTTTTATTAAATTGTGTATATTTTACCCCAAGATTTATCAAAATGCTCTCACTTTATGATTCAGTTAAATCATGTTTATGTACTTGATTTCCTAGGAAAACATAAAACACAGGGAATATTTATGCTTATCAGCATATAATTACACAAATATATTCCTTGATAATGAGTGAGTAAAGCTTACTAATCAGTTTAAATGTAAATAATTTTCAATGTGCTAATAAATAATTAAAGTAATTATTTAACATTATATCCATCAGCCCTCTTAGCTATTCAATATTCATAATTCATAAGAGGATTGGCCCAATAACCAAGGTAGCCTTTAATATAATTGAATGTGTAAATAAACTTCAAGAAGTCCATCAATATTTACTTTCAAATGGAAATGAACTAGCTATATGACCTTGAAAAAGTTACTTAATTTATCTGGACATCAGTTTCCTCATTACTAAATATACAAAGTTGAACTAAATGTTAATCTAAGGTCACTTCTTACACTAAAACTGCATAAAGTATGAATTCTGTCTTCTGCTACATCCCTTATAGTGATAGTTATTTAATTTGAAATTTTCTATCTTGCATTTGCATTCATCCCTAACTTGGTAGTCCTTTCAATAATGAAGCATTACCCCCCTATTGTGGTGCCAAATATTATGTTAAGAAAGAGATAAAAGGGTGGGAGAAATAGCCACTGTCTTCATGGAATTCATTCAAGATAGGGGGAAAAACACAAAACAACTACTTCTAATCCAGACAAGATAAATCAAAGATAATCTGAAGGAAAGAAATGTGCATTAAGGAGGATTAAAAATAGCATCTTGAAAAATGTAAGAAGTTAGCTGGGACCAGAAGAAGTGAGGGAAACCCTAGGGCAGAGATAAAAAAGAAGAAAACTCCAAAGTTAAAGGCAGTCAATGAAGGTTTCTAGAGTTAGAATATATGGTTCCAAGAAAAGAAAGATCATTGTAGTAGTGGAGGGGAGCAATGTAAAAGAAGGATTTTTAAAAAGCTAAGTTATGAAGAGCTTTGAAAATCAAACAAAAGAGTTTATATTTTATCCTGGAGGTGATAAATTATTGAATAAAGTTTTGCCATGGCCAGACTAAGACTTTGAAAAGATTGTTTTGACATAGTGGAGGATGGATTGGAGCAGGAAGAGGTGTGGTAGGAAGACTATATCAAAAGTCCAGATGTGAAATGAGGAAAATCTAAAACATTCTGGTGGGAATTAGAGAAGAAAAGGGAGTGTATAAAAGAAATGTTATGAATGTGAAATTTATAATATGTGGTAACTCTGGATGTAGATAATAAGAGAAAATAGTTGAAGTATATGCTTAATTTTAAATTTATCTCACAATTATCATTGATCACTTGTATGACCTAAATTTGAATATTATGAAATAAGGATAGCTGTTGATTAATAATGAGCAAGAACAAACTTTGAAATAATATTTAAGGGTAACATATATTATTAAAAGTGTATTTCTGGTCAATTTGTAATTAATCAAATGTCACTTAAAGATACTAAAAATGTTAGGATTATAATCACCTGTTTTTCTTATCTTAGCATACTACATTATAGGTTACAATTTCTCTATAGCTTTCCATGCCTATTCTTTTTCCCATGCTCCTTCACAGGAATTTTGCCCTGATGATGATTGGAATCTTTTTTGGTTATTAATTCTCTGATAGTATCCTTTATATTTCCAGAGGTGCATCTCTTCCACTTTTCAATAAAGTGGGCAGGAATGTTTACCTCTCAATTTACCTATCTTACATCATGTATAAAAATCCCCAAGCATGAATATAAAAAAATTAAAATCACAGAATCAATGACTTTCATGATAGCCATGAGAAATATATAATCCACTGGAATGTAGTGATCAGCAGGCATACCAATCCTTATTCTAGAACATAAAACTACATAATCTCCTCTTTCTTTATTGTCCCTTTGTGTTTGAGCCATTAAAAAAATAACTTTAAAATGTTTCATAAGAATGAGAGTTTCAACATTATGACTTTGCTTCTTTTATGTTTTCATAATTTGTCTCCAATGCTCCATTGCTATAATAACATTTGGGAAGATGTGTGCTAACACTGCCACATGCTAAATTTGTGTCTTATATGCAAAAGAGATGCTTAGGTGTTTGATTTTTAAGGAAATAAATGAAGTTCGTAGAATAATAAATTATTTTGTTGATAATAATTGGATTCGAATTATA
The DNA here is from genome assembly GCA_023553655.1 of Myrmecobius fasciatus. Lineage (NCBI taxonomy): Eukaryota > Metazoa > Chordata > Mammalia > Dasyuromorphia > Myrmecobiidae > Myrmecobius > Myrmecobius fasciatus. Next base: position 71,495 of record JAJPUD010009127.1, on the reverse strand, counting down.
GAATCTTGAAACTAAAAGGAGTTTTGGCAGAAATTCTAGTTTACTTATTATATGAGAAAGGACAACTTAGCCACTATGTACATTAATTTCATCATCTGTGAAATGGGGACAATAATAGTGTGTCTTGTTGTTTTACAAAGTTTTAGATAGCATTCATTTTATTTTTGTTATTATTCATACCTTAATTATAGATTTATTTCAGTTCTATTAATGTAATTAAATATTTATTCTACCTTTAAATACTTAAATTTTTTTTCACATTCCTAGAAGTACATTTTTGTTTGAAATCTTTCCCTATATGTATTTTTATTCCCTATACATATTTTTATTCCTATTTTTTAACTTGTTTCATCTTTGGTAGGTAGTGATGCTGAAAACAGTTTAAATCAACATCTTAAATGTAGAGGTTTTTCATATATTTGAATAGAACTAATAAAGGAAAGCCAATTTTTATCATTTCTGTCTAAATTTATCTTCATTATTCCTAGTATTTCCTTAATATTTGAAATTATAAATCATTTTCATTGTGATTTTAATTTTCTATGTATTGTTCATATCTCAACTTATGAAGCTTACAATTTGGCAAAACATAAAACATAATTTAAAACAAATTAATTAAATTTGGAAACTATCTTAGTGTCAGACTACATAAAAGAAAATAAGGATAATGAAGTCAAGTTTATTGATTTTTAATATTATTTACCACTTCATTATTAAACAATAGGAAAAGGCATAATGGATATTCATTCTTTTCTTCAATGATAATTTGTTGTACATCTAATTCACAATAAGGTATTACTTAAAAATATGGTATGATAGGAAATGCAAATTACACTTGACCTTCATATCTTGCTTTATACCTTACAAAAATTTCTAAGGATATACAAAATATTATAATTATTTTTAAGATGACAATTGGAATCCAAAGTGTATCATTGTACTGGGAAATGGTTGAAAACTTAGGACATATACATATGATGGAATATTATTTTAATACAAGAAGTGATAAAGGGAATTATTTCAGAGAAACCTGAAAACTAATATAACAACCAATGTACAGTGAAGTTAACTGAAGCAAGAGAACAATTTGTACAATAACAACATTGTAAAGACAAACAGACAACTTCAAAAGACTTAGGAACTCTATTCATCTTAATGACTATCTGTGATTTTAGACTACTAATGATAAAACATGCTATTCATCTCTTAATAAATATATGTTAGCATGTAAAATGAGACCTATTTGGATATGAATATAGATAGAGAGATAGATGCATACAGATATAAATATGATGCATATTTATATATTTGTGGGTGTATACTTTTTTAAGACATGACCAATGAGGATTTTTTTTTTTACTATAAATGTTTGTGTTTAATGTTCATTTCAGTTTTATACTAACTTGGGCATAAGATGAAGTAAAATAGAGAGAAGGCTAATTCTTGCAATTTGAAAGAATAAAATTCAACTTATTATTTTGAAAATTCAAAGGAATGAAAATGAATTAATAGAAGAAATTTCCTCATCTCACCTGGGAGTTACTTATAGAAATAAAATTGCCAGTTCATTCCCTATCCCTTTTATTCATAATTATTTGATCAGGGAGGGAACATTAAATAATTAAGGTATCAGGAAAGGCTAATAAAAAAAGGAAACAAAGGAACTAATCCTTGGGAATGTTAGGGAGTTAAAATTAAGGGGGTAAGGAAGACTACAATTCAGGCACAGGAGATAGCAAATGCTGGGGCAATGATATTTCCTATATATCAATTAGATAATATTACTCCTGAAAGTCTTCAGTGCCTCTCTTGCTCAAATGCTTTTGTTGGCATTAAGGCTGCATCAAAATTTTGTGTTACACTGTCTTCTGGAACCTAGTTTTATATTGCTTTCCTCTATGAATTTTATGTTTTGGTCAAAATGGACTGTTCCTTTATCATGCTTTATAATGCTGTAACCTCTGTGGCCTCTTCATCAAATTTCTTTTGCCTATAATGTCTTTTGTTGTTGTTATTGTTAGGATTGCATAATTTGAGAATTAGAAAGGACCTTTATAACCATTTATTTTAACTCATAAAAGAAAGGAATCCCTACCATAACCTACCTTGACAAGCAGTTATCTTGTTTCAGCTTGAAAATCTCCAAGGAGAAAGAAGGCCAATCTCCTGAGAAAGCTGGGGTTTTAGACATCCATCATGATCAAAAAGATTTTTGTTTGTTTTTCTTTTGTTTTGTTGGGTTTTTTTTTTCCCACCCTTCTTTCTTCCTCCAGTCTAAATCTGTCTGGTTCTAGCTACAATACTTTATTTATTGTTCTCCCCTTTGAGGCCAAGCAGAACCAATCTTATTCCTATTCTTCATAATAAAGTCTTTTGATGCTTCAACACAGTAATAGCGTTCTTCATTTTGTTTCCTTCACACACTTAAGATTATTAGCTGTTTCTGCTAAACCTGACATGTCACTATCCTTGCTGTCTTTCTCTGAATAAGCTTATCTCTAGCTTAACAATACCCTCCTTAAACTGTGAATTTAACAGTCTTCCAGAGAGGGTATGACCAGGGCAGAGGACTGTCACCTCTTTATTCATGAAAACTGTGCTTTTCTTAATCAGAACAATTTTACATAAACTTGATAGATTGCCACATTACAATGCTGACTCTTAATTTGCCTGTAGTCTATGAAAACCCTTAGATTTTTCATCCCCATAAACTGCTCTTCTCTTGTATTTATACAGTTGGTATTTTGAAACCAAGTATAAGACTTTACATTTATCCCCAGTGAATTTCTATTAACTTGATGAATTGCTGATCATTTTCAGAAGTTCAGGCGAAATTCTGCTTCGCTTATAAAATCTACCCTATGGTTATCTTCTCATATATACCTCACATACATTTTATTTTTCAGCTTTCCAGTGCATCCTCCGTGTAAGAGAGTATATTAATATCATCTGTCTACTTTTCTATCTCATTACCAGAAGGGGATGCAATTTCCTTTGTACTTATGTGTTGTTGTTGTGTTCATTATTGTTTTAACTTAGCCCAGTTTTTAATGGTCTTTACGTTTTAACTTAGTTTATTACTTTTAAGAAGAAACAAAAGAAAAGAAAGAAAAGAAAAAAAAACCTGAATGAATTTGGAATCATTATTGTATATATACTATTATTTAAATAGGTAGACAGACCAAGTATTTGAACCTAAAAATATCACAATTCACATATAATAAAATTAAATTAATGACTGAGGTAAAATGCCTACAGGTTACACAATCTTTTTTTTAAAGTCAATTTATTCTGCCTTTATTCTTTAATTTTATTATTGCTATTCCTATGGAAGAGCAAGAATAAAATAACATTAAAATTTATTTCTTTGTAGTTTGTAATGCTGCTTCCTGATCATTCCAATTGCTCCCTTTTCTCTTGAATCTGAAGGCCACTGACTAAAGTTTAAGGTCTGAATTATGTCACTTTCCAATTCTCATTGTGATAAACATATGTTTTATTCATTTAGGCCTTCTTTCTGTGAGAAGCTACATAGAGAACTCTAAAGAGCAAAAATAGAATTGAGTATACTGTTGTAAAGGACATATATTTCATTTGTTCTTACAGGAATAAGATGGCATTTTCTAAAAGTCAATGGATTCAACATATTAACCTTAAGTAAAGATAACATAATACTTAGTAATAGTAATGAAAGACTATTATTTGAAAATTAGTATATAAAACAATCGGTAAGAGCAATGCACAGTCTAATTCATGATGCTCTATACCATAAAAATGTAGAGGATGATGATTTTACCAGGTTAATCATGCAGTCATAAGATCAGGAGTTGAGAGAATATTGAGGAGACCAAGTTAATGGAATGTGTTTTATCAGGAGATTTTAAAAATAGAAATAATAATCTTCAAATTCATATGGGATAAGATTCTCTCTCCCAGCAAGAGGTTATATTTTGACAAAGAAATTATTAAGATATAAAAAGTATAGTGTATTCAATTTATTAATAGTCTTTCTGTGAAAGCCAAAAGAAAGTTTAAATTGGAAGGTTTACATATTCAGGCTCAAAAGGAAAAATCAGCACTAATCTGCTTTTCTTCCATTAGCAAGGGCATAACAAATGCTTTGTAAATGTATTAATGAAATCAGTTTAAAAATAATGAATTAATATCATGATATGTATACACTATAATACAAGATCTTGAAGATGAAAGATTGATAAAACCTAATATCTGTCCTCATGAAGCTTGCTTTCAATTAACAGAATTAGAAATATATTATTTTGATACATAACAATAATTGGTAGTTCCTTCTGACTGAAATGTAATAAATCACAAAATATTGGAATATGAAGAGACATCCAGAAATAATTAGTCCAACTCAATATTACAGAAGAATCTCCTCTAATCCTTAAAAGAGAAGTTGTCATTTAACCTCTGATTCAAGACCTACTGAGAGAAAAGCTCTCCCATGGAAGTATTACAAATCAGTTCTGAGAGACTCTATTGGCCAATTGTATTTTTTTTAAGGAATTGTATTCCTTCTGCATGATATTGATTATCTCTTGCTTGCCTCTCATTTCTTTTCTCATTTTTTTTCTTCTACCTCTCTTATTTGCCTTTTAAAGTGTTTTATGACCACTTCCAATAAGGTTCTTTGGGTCTGAGACCAATTCATATCACTCTTTGAGATTTTCTCTGTGGACATTTTGGCTTCATCTGAGTTGTTGTTTGGTTCTCCCTGTCACCACAGTAGCTTTCTCTGACCAAGGTTCTTTTATGTTTCTTGCTCCTTTTCTTTCTTTTTCTTTTTGTGTGTCCTTTTTTGTGGCTTTTATAGTCTAGCCCTACTTGTGGAGTAAAGGAAATGTTGTTCCAAGCTTCCTGTGTAGCTCTGAGTCTTGGCTTTCAGCACAAGAGTTCCTTGTATTTGGGGTTTTGCTTTCAGCAGAGATAGCTTTACCTGCTCTTTCTAGGAAACAACCCAATTTCCTAGAATTTGCCTTTTTAACTGTTATTGTATGTTGCCACACATTTTTGTTCAATTACCGAGTCAGGATTGAGTGTCTTCATTGCTGATCTGCTATGTTATGACCCTTTCCCATTAGCTTTCAAAGACACAAAAATATGGGGCAAAATACAATAACAGTTAAAAAGGCAAATTC
>JAJPUD010009127.1:39902-66236 GCA_023553655.1 Myrmecobius fasciatus | reverse complement strand
CATGTTAATTATGTTAAAATATTGGCAAATCGAATATATGTATACATATTTCCAAACTTATCATTGGTGTGCAAGAAAAATCTTATCTACACAAACGATATATCAGATAAAGGAAACACAATGTAAGCAAACATCAATCAAGGAGTATGAGAATGTTATGTTGTGGTCCACATTTTGCATCCCTCTCTCTGGGTGTATATGGCTTACTTCAGTGAACAATTGGAGGTGGTTTGAAACATTTCATTGTTGAAGAGAGCCTTGTCCATCAGAATTGATCGTCATATAGTACTGTTGTTGCCGTGTACAATGATCTCCTGGTTCTGCTCATTTCACTCAGCATCAGTTCATGTAAGTCTCTCCAGGCCTATCTGAAATCATCTTGCTGGTCATTTCTTACAGAACAATAATAGAGACTCACCTTTCTTAAAGTACTTTCAATCTATCTTTAGTTGGAGAGTGGTTTCATTTTGTCAGACTCTGTTAAGAAGCCTGTTTTGTTTTTTGAGGGAAAATGGCAGAACTCAAACAACTTTTTGGCTTCATTCTGCTATCTTTGCTCCCCTGGAAATGTGGATGAGTGATTCTTGATTGTAATCCAATTCTTACCTTCTAGAATATCATATTCCCCATTCTTCTATGCTTTAATATAACAGTTGCTAAGTCCTATGTAATCTTTAATGTTGGCCCTTGATATTTTAATCATTTCTGGGTGTTTGCAGTGTATTCTCCTTGACCTGATAATTATGTAACAAATATTAAACTCTCCCTTCTGGATTTTTTTCCAGCTTGGTTGTTTTTCCTATGAGGTATTTTATATTTTCTTCTTTTTTTTTCATTATTTTGATTTTGTTTGACAATTCTCGATGTCTGATACAATCATTAGCTTCCATTTGTTGAATTTTAATTTTTAATAATTGATTTTCTTTGGTTGGATTTTGTAACTCATTTTTCATTTGGCCAATTGTATTTTTTAAGGAATTGGTTTATTCAGTGATTTTTTTTCCTACCTTGTCTAAGGTCCAGATTCTTGACTCTCTTTTGCATACCTTTCATTTATTTTTCTATTTTATTTCCTATTCCCTTTATTTGAATTTTAAAATCTTTTTTGAGCTCTACCAAAAATATTTTTTTGGCTCAAGACCAATTCATATCCTCCTTTGAGATTTCACCTGTAGGCATTTTTTCCCACTTCTGAACTGTAATGTGATTTTCCCTGTCTTTGTAATAGCTTTCTGTGGTGAAAGTCACTTTTGTTTGTTTGTTTTTTCTTGTTCACCTTTTTTGCTTATTTCATGGTTTTTATAGCAGAGCTCTGTTCCTGAAGCACAGTCATTGACTTTAAGGACTGAGGCCTAGATTACTAGTGTCTTGTTCACTATGCTGTGGTAGCATGGTACAATCTTGCCTGTTTTTGCTTGGTTTCCAGGACTTGAAATGGGATTTCTTTCCTGGGACTAATGGCTCCACCACTGATCTGTTTAGCCACTAATACCTTGAGTCAGGGGAAAGGAATTTCGTTGCTGACATGTGCTGTGGCTAAGAGCTTCCTGTTGGCTTAGCTTGATATCATCTGTGCTGAGCTGTGCTCCCTTTTTACAGAAATGAAGTCTTTCTGAGTTATCTTAAGCTGGAATATTATTTTGCTCCATCTTTTCCTAGGTTCTATCAGTCCACAATCTGCTTAGAGACTTGTTTTTAAAATTCTTTCCAAGGAAAAATGGTGAGAACTCAAGCACCTTCCTGCCTTCCTTTCACTCATGGCTCCTCCTTATGTGCATATTTATAACTGTAATAATTATTAATGTTTTCAGTGCACAGATAAGGATGGCTGAGTGTCCCAATCTTATTCCCTGTCTCCCTCCAAGAAGAAATTTCCTTTCATAAATATTTCCTGAACATGCAATTGGCAAAGTAAAATGATATAACATATTGAGGTCTCAGTATTCAGTTGACAGGAAAGTGTGATATTTATGCTTAAATTACTCATTTATAATTCCATGGTAATTTAATTAAACAAATATATTTCAATTAAGCAGCATTTAATCTGACACTAAACCACCACAAACAGATCATTAAAATCATATACAAAATTACAAAACATCAATTCCCTTATTCAAAGGTCCATTTTTTCCTCACTGCATAGTCTCAGATATTATAGGTTTGCTTCTTTTATGATAATCTCCCATTTTATTTCAGGAAAGTAACCTATAATTACAAAGCAGAGTTCATAGCCTCTATCCTCTAAAAGGCAGTGTTACAGTATTTTTTTGTATCTCTGAATTTAAATTAATAATCCCTGAGTAACCCATTGCACTGTATTTGTGACCTGAGGTGCTGGTTAAACAGCAAACAAAGTTATAATACTTCATGTACCTCTGGGCCTGGAATATAAATTTGATTTTAGTGTCTACAAGTTTTTACCAGTAAGCATGAAACACAAATAACTGAATAAAACTTAATCCAAGTGAGGAAATATTGAATTAAGGAAATCTATTACAAAACTTAATCGGTATGTTCAATGGAAAAATGGTAAGTTTAGAAATCTAATTTTGTTCTTATTTATTTTTTTAACAAAACAGGTGAGTGATATAAGTATGAGTATATATTTACAATTATCAAGAAGTTACAATTAGAATGATTATTATAGAGGCTACCTTACTGAAAGAAAAATATTATAAGATGCTTTATCCTACAGAATAGAAGTTAAAAAGTAATGGTTGTCATATTTTGAAAGAATATCCTTCATTACCATATCAGAAGCTCAGAATCTTTCTGGGCTAATAGCAATAGATTACAATCATCATATGAATACTGTATCCCTGAGAAAGAGCTATGTGTAGTGCTGGGTTTTTCCTGGGTTTTTCAAAGTCCATATAACATTATTTCATAAATTTCTTAACTTAAGAAAAAGTATTATAGTTAGCCAAAATATAGATTTATGACATTTCTTACTTATTATATTTTCTGACCTATTCCATATTTCTCTGAGAATAGTATAAACCCAGCTGATAAGTAGAATACTAACGCGAAAGTAGAAGCTTTTTTAAAATATATAATCATAGACATAAATAATAGACAATAAAAATAAATTAAAAACCTACTATGTGCCAGAACCTGCATTAAGAATTAAAGGCATAAAAAAGTTGGGGGTGGGGAGTTCTCACTCTTAAGAAGCTAAAAATTTAATGGGGAAGATTGCATGGAATTAATGCATTTGGGAGCGCCCCTTGTAGAAGGGAAGATTTTAGTTGGGACTTGAAAGAAGCCAAGGACAAAGAGATGATGAGGGCGAGTATTCGAGGCATACAGGATAGCCACTTAAAATGCTTGCTATTAGGGAAAAATTATTTGTCCAATGAAGAACAAGGAATATTCTGTTATTGTATCAAAGAGTATTTAATAGGGCCTAATATATAAGCATATAGACACACACATTTTTCTACCCTTTCTGACTCTTAATTAAATTCTGCTCCACATCTTGCAAAACTATTATTCAACTTTACATCACCCAAGGATCCCTCCCTTGTTTTCTTCCCTCATCCTTTGCTTCCACACCCACCCATTCTTCCTGGTTTATTTTTTTAAAGATTTTGGAAGGTACTGTATCCTTCATAGTATAAAATGTAGTGTTGCCTATTGAGTCCATTCCTAATGTGAGTAGGTTTTCAGAACTATGAGCCCTCCTCCCCATGTAATGCCTCTCTGTCTATTCCATTTCATTTGTATAACATGATTAATATTTTTACCTTAACTAAGCCATTCTTTCTTTTGAACTATCCTATTGTTGATGTGAATTTTAAACATATAGCATACATTTCCCATGTAGAAAAAAATATAATCCATTTGGCCTTGTTTAAACAGTTTATCCATGTTGAATTCCTTAAAATTGATCTTTGATATTGGCTCATGTTAAATTTTCTGTTAAGTTCAGGTTTGGTTGATATTCTATCAAATTCTATCAAAGTACTAAAAATTTGCAAGTTCATTGAATGTCCATCCCCCCCCCTCAAAATTATAGATAATTTTGCTGGATTGTATATTGACAGGCCTAGTTCTTCTTCTTCTTTTTTTTTTTTTAAATTGTTAGTATATATGATTCCATGACCTATGGTCTTTTATTATACCTGCTGATAAGTCTTGTACAATTGTAACTGTAGCTCAAATATATTTGAATTGTTTACTTTTCTTGTTTCTTTCAAAATTTTCTCTTTGATTTGGGGGTTTCAAAATTTGCCAAAAATATTCCTGTGTGTTTTCCACAAAGGATCTCTTTGAGGTGGTGATCAGTAGATTTTTTCTGTTTTTATTTTCCCCTCATTTTCTATCACTCCAGTACAATTTTCTTGGATTATTTTCTGCATTATTTTATGAAAGTTCTCTTTTTTATTACAACTTTCTGGCAGTTCAATTATTCTTATGTTTTCTCTTCTTGATCTTTTCTGCAGATCTGTCACTTTTCTTACAAGATATTTCATATTCTGTTCTATTTTTTCTTTCTTTAGTATCTGTTTTATTTTTTTCTTGGTCTCTCAGAATTTCACTGACTTCCCTTTGCCCAGTTCTAATTTTCAAAAAATTATTTTCGTCTTTGAGACTCTGTACCTCTTTTTCTAGTTGGTTAATTTTTTTCATAATCCTTTTGTTTTTCTTGTTTTTTGTTTTGGTTTTGTTTTGGTTTTTTAGTTTTTCCTTAATGTCTCTCATTTGATTTTTAATTTTTTTTAGTTCTTCTATAAATCCTCTCTGGGCGGGGAGGCATTTCATCTTACTCTTTGGGGTAGAAGCATTTAAATCAAATTACAGTCTTCCATGTTCCCATAATATATTCCTATGGTGATGAGGGTCTTTTTTTCTTTGCCAGTTTATTTTTCTTTCTAATAAGAGGAATTAATGAAATCACTTTGAATAATGGGGTTGGGGTGGTGCCTCAAGCTTCCCTTCAGCTCTCCCCTCTGACTAGGAACCCCAAACCAAGAGCTTCACCCTCCTACAAGTGTCCACAACCAGATGTGTCACTGCTTCTGTATTCAGAAGTGCTGGTTCCTTCTTTTCCAGGGCCACAGCTCTGCAGCACAGCTGAGTCTAGTGTTCCCAATCAACCAAGGTTCACTCAGTCCTTACAGACTCAGACCTTGATTCCACAGACAGTCAAGGAGGTGAAAGTCTCTCTGGTTGCTGCTGAGACTCCAAACAGACTAAGCTAGTGTAAGGGGTCCCCAATTGATATTTCTGAGGAGCTAGCCCAGAGGTGTTTGCACTTCTGATAAATTAATCCCCAGCCTAGAGTCTTTCTTCAGGTCTTCTTTGATTGTATCAAGAGGACCTCAAAAGGCTTCTTGATTTTTCACCGGTATGTTAGGGACCATGCCTAAGTGTGAAGGGGCAGGTCAATTCTCTGAAAGCGCCCACAGCATAAAACCTTTACTGAGGCAGATGTTGCTTGGGAATTGGGAATGAAATAAATTGGAGCCAAGAGGGAAGAGAGGAGATCTATTCTGCTGGTCAGGATTAGATACCCAGCAGTCACTAGCAGGTTACTCCCTTAACAAGTCTATGTTCTCCATCAAGCATAAATTTGTTCTATTTGTAGGGGAAATTGGGAGAGATTGAAATTTATCAATCTACTTCACCATCTTCCCAGAATCCTCCCTCAAAAGTGAGAAAATTATATTTAAATTTTCACTAAATGTTCATCAGTTCTCTCTCTTGAAGGGGATAGATTTTTTTTAAATTATGAGTCCTTTAGAATTGTATTATTTTATTGATCAGATAATCCAGTCTTTTGCAATTGATCATCATTGCAATATCATTTTTTTATGTTTAGTGTGTTTCTTCATTGTTCTCACTTCACTTTGCATCAATTCATAATGATCTAGTCTTTTGTTTTTTCTGAAACCACTCTCTTCATCATTCTTATAGCACAATTGTATTCCATCACAATCATATACCACAATTGTTAAGTCATTCCCCAATTAATAAATTTTCCCTTAAGTTCCAATTCTTTGCCATCATAAAAAGTGCTAATATAAATATTTTTGTACATGTAGGCTCTTTTTCTTTTCCTTTGATCTCTTTCAGATATAGATTTAGTAGTTGAATTTCTGGATCAAAGGGCATACATAGTTTTAAAGATTTTCTTTCATAATTCTAAGTTGTTGCCCATGATGGTTGAACCAATTCAAATTCAACAAGAATTTATTCATGTATCTATTTTGCTTCATCTCCTCTAGCATTTGTCATTTTTGATAGGTATGAAGCTGTACATTAAAGTTGTTTCAAATTGCATTGATCTAATAAATAATGATTTAGAACAATTTTATATGACTAAAGATCTTTTTTGTTTTTTTAATTTTTATTAAAACTTTTTGTTGTTGTTGTTTTATTAAAGCTTTTTTATTTGCAAAACATATGTATGGGTAATTCTTCAACATTGACCCTTACAAAGCTTTCTGTTATAAATTATTCCCCCCTAGTCCCCACCCCTCCCCTAGATGGCAGGAAGTCCATTACATGTTAATTATGTTAAAATACTTGACAATTAGAATATATGTATACATATTTCCACACTTATCTTGCTGTGCAAGAAAAATCATATCTACAAGAAGAAAAAATCTGAGAAAGGAAACACAATGCAAGCAAACATCAATAGAGAGCATGAAAAGGTTATGTTGCGGTCCATATTTCATATACCCCTCTTTGGGTGTATATGGCTTTCTTCACTGAACAATTGGAACTGGTTTGAAACATTCATTGTTGAAGAGAGTCATGCCCATCAGAATTGATCATCATATAGTCTTGTGGTTGCAGTGTATAATGATCTCCTGGTTCTACTCATTTCACTCAGCATCAGTTCATGCAAGTCTCTCCAGGCCTCTCTGAAATCATCCTGCTGTTCCTTTCTAATAGAAAAATAATATTCCATGACATTCATATACTATAATTTTTTCAGCCATTCTCCAATTGATGGGCATCCATTCAGTTTCCAGGTTCTAGCCACTACAAAAAGGGCTGCCACAAACATTTTTTCACATGTGGGTCCCTTTCCTTCCTTTAAGATTTTTTTTGGATATAAGCCCAATAGAAACACTGCTGGGTCAAAGGGTATGCACAGTTTGATAGCTTTCTGAGCACAGTTCCAAATTGCTCTCCAGAATGGTTGGATCCGTTTACAGTTCCACCAACAATGTATCAGTATACCAGTTTTCCCACATTCGCTCCAACATCTTTTCATGTTATCTTAACCAATCTGAGAGGGGTGTATTGGCATCTCAAAATTGTCTTAATTTGCATTTCTCTGATCAGTAGTGATTTGGAGCATCTTTTTATATGACTAGATTGATTAGAAAATGGAAAGAGGAAAATCAAATTGTTAGTCTCAAAAATGATAAGGGAGAACTTTCCACCAAATGAAGAGGAAATTAGAGCAAAATTATGAGTTACTTTGCTCAACTTTATTCCAATAAATTTGATAATCTAAATGAAATGGAGGAATATGTACAAAAATATAGATTGCCCAGGTTAATAGAAGAGAAAATAAATTATTTAAATAACCCCATATTAGAAAAGGAAATAGAGCAAGCTATCAATCAACTCCCTAAGAAAAAATCTCCAAGGCCAAATGGATTTACATCTGAATTCTACCAAACATTCAAAGAACAATTAATTCCAATATAATGAACTATTTGAAAAACAGTGAAAGAAGGTGTATGATACAGATATATTGCTGACAGTTAAACCAGGTAGGGTGAAAACAGAGAAAGAAAACTATAGACTAATTTCCCTAAAGAATATTGATGCAAAAATGTTAAATAAGATATTAGCAATGAGATTACAGAAAGGATAGTATACTATGACCAAGTAGGATTTATACCAGGAATGCAGGGCTGGTACAATATTAGGAAAACTATCAGCATAATCAATTATATTAATAACCAAACTAACAGAAAACCTATGATTATCTCAATAGATGCAGAAAAAGCATTTGATAAAATCCAACAGCTATTCCTATTAAAAACACTAGAGAGTATAGGAATATATGAGTTTTTCCTTAAAATGATTAGTAGCATCTACTTAAAACCATCAGCAAGCATTTTTGATTTTGTTAAGTTAATTTTGATTATGTTAAGTTAAAAAGTTTCTGTACAAATAAAACTAATGCAGACAAGATTAGGAGGTAAGCATCAAAATTGGGAAATCATCTTTACATTTAATGGTTCTGATAAAGGCCTCATTTCTAAAATCTATAAAGAATTGTCTCATATTTATAAGAATTCAAGCCACGCTTCAATAGATAAATGGTCAAGGGATATGAAGATACAATTTTCAGATGATGACATTAAAACCACTTTTAGTCATATGAAAAGTTGCTCCAAATCATTATTGATCAGAGAAATGCAAATTAAGACAACTCTGGGGTACCACTACACACGTGTCAGATTTGCTAATATGACAGGAAAAGATAATGACGAATACTGGAGGGGATGTGGGAAAGCTGAGACACTAATACATTGTTGGTGGAACTCTGAATGGATCCAACCATTCTGGAGAGCAATTTGGAGCTATGCTCAAAAAGTTATCAAACTGTGCATACCCTTTGACCCAGCAGTGTTTCTATTGGGGTTATATCCCAAAGAGATCTTAGAGGAGGGAAAGGGACCCACATGTACAAGAATGTTTGTGGCAGCCCTTTTTGTAGTGGCTAGAAACTGGAAACTGAAGGGATGCCCATCAATTGGAGAGTGGCTGAATAAATTATGGTATATGAATGTTATGGAATATTATTGCTCTGTACGAAACGACCAGCAGGACGATTTCAGAGAAGCCTGGAGAGACTTGCATGAACTGATGCTGAGTGAAACGAGCAGAAGCAGGAGATCATTATACACGGCAACAAGAAGACTATATGATGATCAATTCTAATGGACATGGCTCTCTGCAACAAAGAAATGTCTCAAACGAGTTCCAATTGTTCAGTGAAGAAAGCCATATACACCCAGAGAGAGGTATATGAAATATGGACCACAACATAACATTTTCATGCTCTCTATTGATGTTTGCTTGCATTGTGTTTCCTTTCTCTGATTTTTTTCTTATAGATAGGATTTTTCTTGCACAACAACTGGTCAAGTATTTTAACATTATTAACATGTAGTGGATTTCCTGCCATCTAGGAGAGCGGAGAGAACTGGGGGTAAAATTTTTAATGGAAAGCGTTGTAAAGATCAATGATGAGGAACTACCCATACATATGTTATGCAAATAAAAATCTTTAAAAAACACTAGAGTATAAGAATAAGTGGGCTTTTCCTTAAAATGATCAGTAGCATCTATTTAAAACCATCAGCAAGCATCATATGTAATGGGGACAAACTAGTCCCATTCCCATTAAGATCAGGAGTGAAACAAGTCTGCCCACAGTCACCATAGCTATTTAATATTGTATTAGAAATGTTAGCTTTGGCAATAAGAGAAGAAAAATAAATTAAAGGAATTAGAGTAGGTAATGAGGAAACCAAAGTATCACTCTTTGCAGATGACATGATGGTATACTTAGAGAACCCTAGAGACTCAACTAAAAAACTGTGAGAAACAATTCACAACTTTAACAAAGTTGCAGGATACAAAATAAATTCACATAAATCATCAACATTTTTATATATTACCAACAAAGTTCAGCAGCAAGACATACAAGAAGAAATTCCATTCAAAAAGTTTTTACAAACAAAACTAACTGAAACAAGATTAAATCGGAAAGTACAAAGCTGGGGGAAAAATCTTAACAGGCAGTATTTCTGATAATGGCTTCATTTTTCAAATATATATGCAATGTCAAATGTATAAGAATACATGTCATTCACTAATAGTCAAATGATATGAACAGACAATTTTCAGATGATGTAACTGAAGCCATGTAATATTAAAAAATACACCAAATCATTATTGATCAGAGAAATGCAAGTTAAAACAACTGTGAGGTACCACCTCACATCTCTCAGATTGGCTAATATGACAGGAAAAGATAATTGTAAATGTTGGAAGGAATATGGGAAAACAGGAATGCCTTAGTGTAATGCATCATTGGTGCAACTGTGAAATAATCCAACCTTTATGGAGAGAAATCTGGAACTATGCCCAAAGGGTTGTGCATACATAATTGCACTCAGTATGCCTGAAGGTTGAGTTGTAACAATGTATGGATTGATTCTCTGACACTTGTGCTAATTTTGATTTAAAAATTAACAGCAAGAAAATAGAGATTTTCTAGGCAGCACCATACAATCCATGTGTAGAACTATCAGTTAGAGCAAATGGAAAATTTTTGAATGCTGTAGATAAGTTCAATTACTTTTACAGTATACTTTTCAGGGATGTACATTTATATCAGGGCTTCTCAAAACTTTTCCACTTATAACTCTTTTCACCTGAGAAATGTTATGTCATCCCAAGTATATAAGTATATAAAATAGTTATATAAATTAAGCATTTATTTATTTATTATATTAAATCACAATTTTACTACCTCAACATTCAGTTACATAATCCAACTTGGGGTTGCAACTCATAGCATAAGAAGGTTTGACTGAGACGATGAGATTGCCATAGCTAGTTCATTTTGGCGGATTCTATAAAAGAAATTGTGGGAGAGAAGTATTAAGACTACTTACCAAAGTGAAAAATCTATAGAATAGATCAACAGTCATTGTTGCATACTTGTGAAAGCTGAATAACTTGGAAACTCAATAACTTCCATTTGAATTGTCATAGGAAGATTTTGAAGATAACCCAGCAAGATAGAATAATGGACACAGATCCTTTCTCTAACTAAACTGACAAGCTTTAAAACTTTTACTGCTGAGAGCACAACCCTGATGGACTGGTCACAATGTTCAAATGCCAAAATACTATTTTATGGAAAACTCCTACAAAGCAATCACTCACATGAATGTCCAAAGAACAATACAAGGATACTCTCAAGTACTCACTGAAAAACCACAAAATTGTGAGAAATGGGAGAAACTGACAAAGAACAGTCCTGAATTGTGTGCCTGAATCAAAGAAGGTGATGTGCTTTATGAGCAAATAAGAAGTGCAGTAGATCAAAAGATATGTCAAATATTCAAATTCTGCAATGTCTCCATTTGAAATGTTCTTGTGGAATATTTGTACCTGAATTACAATAAAGTATTCCAAGTTTGAATTGCTCTCATCATCTAGTTCAACACACTGTACCTTAACCCCAAAATAATTATGTTATTTTGATCCTTTGAGGGCAATGCAGAGAGCAAACAACCCTCCAAAGTTCTTTCACTTTATTTTGATAATATTGGTCTACAGATATGCAACACTTATGCCAAAATTTATTGTATGGCACTCTCTCCTTAATGATAGAAATTAATGTTTTGTCTTGTATGAGGGGCAGGATGCAGTTGGTGAGAGGTTAAAGAACTCCGGACTTTGCCAGTTCTCTTCAGGACTCTTCAAGCAGCAAGTCACTTTAGCTGCTTCTGATTTACAGTTTTGAGAAGGAAGATAAAAGTGATCAACCCAAGCGGCTGTAGGAAAAGACTCTAAGTATACATATAAGGAGCTGGTAGTCTTTATGATGTGTTTATCTCTAGCTTGCTACATGAGAAACTGCAGGAAAAGATTCAAGAACTATCTCTTAATTGAACTGAGTTACATCATTTTCCTTAAGAGAATTCCTTCACTATATGGTCAGGTATATATTATCCTGTATATGCATTCTGTTATACTTATCTTGCTATGATTTGGATAAACTGGTTTCTTTGCTATTCATTGTTTATCGTGCAAGTGGTATTTGGAACGAAATGGATAAAGTCTTAGATATGGATTTTAGAATCATCTTACACAATAACAAAGTGATAAGACATTAAATAGAACTTTATATGATATCCCCTGAAATAATAGTATTTAAGGAAGTAGATAAATATAATTCTAGTCTGAAATCTGAGGGCAGTAGAGAAACCTATAGCCGCAAATTCCTCTTGGCAGGAATGAATGTATTCTTTGGTAAAAGGTGAAAGGGAGAAGAAGGTGGAGATGTCTATTATTCTTCCCTCTTGAGCCACACAACAAGATCCTTCACTCTACAGTGGCTAACTACATTTGCAGGCTTTTTCTCTATGTAGGGCTCTCTCAGTACAGATAATACCCTGATATTGACCTTCCCTCTTTCCTCTATGCTTTTAAACAGGCTTTTCCTTATCTGTGGAAACCATTCCTTTTTATGCCTTTGACTTTTGGAATCCCTCTCTTCTTGTTGATTTTGTATGTAATCTGGAATAGCTTAATCTTGCTTATATATAGTTTAAGATTAAACTATTATATATGTATACGTATATATACATATATATAAGTAATATATTAAACATTAAAATAAATTCAACAGTTCAGTATCTTGCATTTGAGATTTAATGACTATTATTTCATTATAGAATATATAATATACTGGATATATACTGGAATAATATACTGGATAAAGGGGAAGAGATAAATTTTCTTCATTTTTCTCTGGAGCCACATGTAATCATTATAAGTAGGTTCACTTTCATTTTTTATTTTACATATTTTAATAATTTAGAGAGGGGAACAGTAAGAAGCAGGCTTTTGAATACTCTGCTAGATATGGTGTCACTTTTTAAATTGCCTAAACCATTTTATGCTAAGCAAATAACTTTCTTTGACTTTTCCACCTCTTAAAAAATAAAAATTGAGGAGATAAAAGAATGACTTTTCTCATTACAAATAGTAAGTATTGCTGGGGAGTAGCTCATCTTAGAATAATTATTTGAGAAAGCCTTGTCTTCAACAACAACAATATCTATTGTTTGTGATTTTTCAAGGTGAAGAATGTGAGAACAAAGATTTACTCCAGGAAAGAGGTGAACAATAATCAAACATTCAATTAAACAGTTCTTATTGACCAATGTCTAATAGAGACAGTATTAAGCCCTGAAGATAATGAGAAAAATACAAGTGAAATAAACAAAACCATCTCTACTGCTAAGATAGATAAATAGATATAGATTTAGATAGATGTACAATATGCCTACACATGAGGTATGCATGCATGTATACATACATACATATTTGCACATACATGTATATATGTATACACTTACAGATATATACATACACGTAGATACATAGATATCTGTAGATCATTAAATGAATTTAATAGATATAGATACATATCTATATTTATATCCATATCTATACACACTCATACACACATCTCTAGACAGAGTATTCAAATCTCTGAGTGCATTGCTAAGGTGTTTAAACTTATTTCTCAATGACTAACAAACTTTTCTCTAAAAATACCAATTTCATCTCAATGAATCTGAATTATCTGGAATTCTCTCCTTACCCATATTTGCCACCTTGGTTCACAGGCTTCTCTCAAATCCCAGATAAAATCTGACGTTCTATAAAAAGCATTTCCCAAAACTATTCTATTATACTCCTTCCCCTCTGTTAATTATTTCCAAATTATTTTGTATATAGCTGGTTTGTATATATTTGCTAGCTTTTTTTCTCCCCTTTTAGATGGTTTTCTTCTTGAGAGCAGGAATGTCCTTTAATTTTTTTTTCTATTTTCCCAGAGTATAGCACAGAAATTGGCACACAATAAGCACTTAATATCTGTTTGTTTACTGACTACTAATATATACATATATACTATAAACATATATACAATGTAAATCACATAGGTACATAAATAAACATGTATACTTATTTATATAGAACAGCAATAAATAAACATGATATGGTTAAATATTAGGTAGATTGCTAGTGAGGGCATTTGCAATTGAGTAATTCATGAGCACTTAATATTATTAAAGATGCTACTTGTAAATAAGCAGTATCTTTTCATGTTTTCTGATTGGGAAAAACCTTTCCTTGATCCCTAATGTTAATTTAAGAAAACCGAAGACACCCTTCAATTTCAACACCTAGCATTTGTATAACACTTTATGCTTTCTTTTCAAATTGAAAGAAAGAGAGAAAGAGAGAGAGAGAGAGAGAGAGAGAGAGAGAGAGAAAGAGAGAGAGAACAAGAGAGAGAGGAAGAAAGAAAGATTTGAAGGAAGGAGGGAAGGAATCTAAAAACTTTAAAATTAATCTACATCACTACTGCATTATTATATTTTCTCTATCTCTTCCTTAAGTCAAAAATCAATTTTAAAACTCAAACCCACACTTGTACTATTTGTTATCTTCCAAAGTTTAAATGTTAATAGTGAAAATTTTATATTGACTCTATTACTATGAGCTGACTTTAGTCTAACACAGATTATAGCCATAGTAACTCATGAAAACAATCCAATAATGTTGGATAAATTTTGGTGAGAAAATATTCACAGTGGGGCAGCTAGGTGGCACAGTGGATAGAGAACCAGCCCTGAAGTCAGGAGTACCTGAGTTCACTTAACATTCCCCAGCTGTGTGACCCTGTTCAAGTCACTTAACTTCAATTGCCTCAGGAAAAAAGCCCCCCAAAAAGAAAATAGTCACAGAAATTTTAATTAGTTGGGGCAGCTAGTTGGTGTAGCGGAGAGAGCACAAGCCCTAAAGTCAGGAGGACCTTAGTTCAAATCTGTCCTCAAACACTTAACACTTCCTGGCTGTGTGACCCTGGGCAAGTCACTTAACTTCCATTGCCTCAGCCAAAAAAAAATTAATCAGTCAATATTAATTAAATATCTCCTATATTTGAGGCACTAAAATAAGTGCTAGATTAAATATATATATATATATGTATATATGTATGCATATATATATGTATATATATATATATATATATCCTTGAAGTATGGATGTGGGTGAATGTGTACCTTTTCTACAACCTTGCTGTGAGAACCCTCAAAGAGATAATTTATTATTATGGGACAATTCAAATACAGTCTAAGCTATATTCTATAAAGGTAATTTGAGTGCTACTTTGTCTCATTTATGTCATGAGATATTGAGGAGGCTTTAATTTAACATTTCTATTACTACCCTGAAAATAGTATCCCCTTTTTCAGTGACTCTTGAAAAATGGAGCTGACAATGAATCCAAGAAAAAAACTTAGTACTTGGACTCAGGTGCAAGGTGTATACAATGGTCAAAATGGACAGAGGAGAGCCCAGTTCCTAGACATAGGCTAAAAATTCATATTGGGACCAGCAAGCAGTAAAGATGCCTTAATGCTGAGCACTTTGAATTTTGAATGTATGAATACTTACACATTTCCCTTGCTGTACTGTTCCCAGTGCTTACAGTAAACAGGGTTGATAGAAAGGTTCTCATTCAGTGTAGAGAAAAGGTAACTCACATTAATCTTTAAGTATGGAAAAAGATACAGCTACATTGTAAGAAAATGCTTATAAAGTCTTCTCTTATGTAGAAATTTCTCTGAATTCTACTGAAGGGATAGGCATCTGGCAAGGAATTCTGAAGAAAGAAGCAACTACATTGAATGAATTTGTGTTTTCACCATACATTAGGATTTAGGAAAAATACTGTAACTGTGTTTGGAAAGCTTCCCTTTCCTTCTCAGTGGTCCCAGTAGGACATTTCTTTTGTAGGAGAAAAAAAAAACAATTTAGACAAAGCCCAGGATGCATTTTTTATCGGTTATTGGTATGAACCTGTATTCTTCCTTATAACCCTGCCCTTCAGGCCTTGATAATTTGAAAGCTGAAATAAATGGAACTTATTCATTTAAATGTAAATCTTTATAAAGAATATGAAGAAATCTACAAATTTATCACAGATGTTCAAATCATTTTATAACTTAATATTAAATTAAATCCCCAATCCCTCCAATGTACAGCATTGTGGGGTTTTTTCATTAAATTTGAAGAAATTGCTTTTTAAAAGCCTCTATTTTAATTTCTTAATAAGTTATTGCTTATATTGGGACTAGATGCATAGTAAAGGAAATATAAATAGGATGACTGAGACCAGGAGACTATATAAACACAATGGGGCAGAAAAGTGAAATTGGGAATTTCTAAGCAATGAGTAATGGGGGGGGGAGGAAAGGGATTTAGACAATTAGTTTGGGCACAAAGGAAATTTTTCTTTTAAATAAGCAATACATGTCAGAGAAATCTAACAGTACAGAATAAATAGAGCTTCTTCTTTTTCCTCTTTTGCTTGTTCTTCTCAAAAATGATTTTAAAAGTCATATTAAAAAGGTAGAAAAATTGTTAAAAGAAATGACAGGTGCACAAGAAGAAGTCAACAGCTTGAAAAAAGAAAGGACAAAAATCAGCTGAAAAAAACAATTCCTTACAAAATACAAATAGTCAAATGTAAAAATATAATCATTGAAGAAATCAATTCCTTAAGAAACAGTTGGCCAAATGTGAATAATAATAATAATTCATTAAAGAAAGCAATACTTTAAAATGCAGAATCCATCAAATGGAAAAAAATATACTAAAGCTAATTGAAGAAAATCATACATCAAAAATTACAGCCGGTCAAATGAAAGCTAATGACACTATGGAACATTAAGAATAAGTCAAACAAAATACAAAGAATGAAAAAATGGAAGGAAAGGCAGAATAACTCATTGGAAAAAGTCAAATCAGAAAATAGATTGAAGAGAGATGCTTCAAAAATTATTGGTCTGCCTGTAGATCATGATCAAAATAAAATTCTGTATAAGCATTCTTTTAGAAATAATCTAAGTAAACTTCCCTGATATATTAAAACCAGAGGGGGAAATAATCATTGAAAGAATATTTAGATCACCTCCAGAAAAAATGTCCCACAAAGAAAACTTCAAGAAATATTGTTGAAAAACTCCAGAACTGAACTATAATTTGAAGAAAAAAATACTGCAAACTTCCAGAAAAAAGATAAAATAAAAAAAATAATAATAATCAATTCAAGTATCAAGGATTGTCAGTCAGGATTACTCAGGATCTGGAAGCTTCTACAGTACAGAATCAGAGGGCCTAGAATATCATACTCTAGGAAGGCAAAGGACCTGAGATTATGTCCAAGAATCAATTGCCTAGAGAAACTGTGCATCAACTTTCAGGGAACAAGAAAGACCTTCAATAAAGCAAGGAACTCTGAATCATCTCCACTGAAAATGGAAGAACTTAACACAAAATTTGATGTTCAAACACACAACTCAAAAGGACAGAAAGGTAAACAGGAAAGAAAAAACACTAATGGTTAAACTTTACATTTCTAGATGGGAAAAATGATACTTGTAACTATTGAGAACTATCATTTTTTTAGAGCAGGTAGAGGGGACATACATAATCAGGGTGTGGATATAAATTGACTCTCTTGTGATGACATTAAAGAAAAAGAAATGAAGGGGTGGAAAAAAGATTGTACTGGGAGAAAAGGAAAGGGGGGCATAAAATGGGAAAATTAGCTCACATGAAGAGATGCAAAAGAGTTATTACAATAGAGGGAAAGAAAAAAGTGGGATGAGCATTGTCTGAAACTTAATCTCATCAGTTTGGGGTAAAAGAGGGAATAAGATACAAACTCACCTAAGCATAGAAATTTATATAACCCTATAAAGAAGTAGGAGGAGAAAAAGGAGGAGTAAATAGAAGGGAGGGCAGAAATGTAGAGAGCCACAGATAATGGGGGTACTCTGAGTGAAGTATAAGACCCTTCAGCCCAGAGGGAACCTGTTGACAATATCTGTTTTGTTTTGCCATCTCCCCTACAAGGGTTCTTGGCCTTCCTGAGAAGTCAGGGGGCAGTGACAACCTGTGTTGTAATTAAAGCAGTGTGATACCAAGTGACAAAGAATCATCTACAGACAATAGCAAGTTGTTTATGTGTTCCTGCATGTATGGTATGTTGTCAGAATAAGTGCAGTGTTGCTTTGGTTATATAAGGGTATCAGGGTATATAAGGGTGAGACAATTTGGAATAAATGGACTCCGTGTTTGACCAACCATGTGAGTCTTCCCTCATCACTCCTTTACTAAGACCAAGGACTCAGGCTGGTACTGCGGTCCTCCAGAGAGCTAATCTGAACACAACACAGAAGAAAGAAGTAAGATAAGGGAGGAAGGATGATAGAAGGGTAGACAGGTTAAGGGTGGGATTGAAGGTAGAAATAAAGAACAAACATATAATAAGAGAGAAATTAGGATGGAAGGAAATACAATGCTGGTAATCATAGCTATGAATGTGAATGGGATGAACTATCCTATTAAAAGGAACTGGATAGCAAAGTTATAAAAAACCAGAATCCTAAAATATATTGTTTATAAGAAACATATTTGAAACCTAGAAATTTTTCTTGTGGAGCAAGCCTATAGGTTGTGGCAAAATTTATGCTTCAGCTGATGCAAAAGAATAGAAGTAATTTTGATCTCAGATAAAGCAAAAACCAAAATAGATCTAATTAAAAGATAAAGAAAGGAAATTAAATCTTGTTAAAGGGTACCATAAACAATGAAATAGTAAGGTTATTAAATTCTTAGAGAAGTTATCTAATCTATTTCACTGATCTGTCACTATTTCTTAGCCATTTGGCTAAGCCATATGGCTTTGATTACTTCTGCTTTATAATAGTGCTTTAGATCTGGTATAGCTAAACTCACTTCCTTTACACTTTTTTTTTCATTATTTCCCTTGATATTATTGACCTTTTGTCTTGCAGGATGAATATTAAATGAATTAATAGCTTTAGCAAACTTGAAAAATATAAAATAAACTCACAAAAATCATCAGCATTTCTATATGTTACTAATGAACCCCGGTAGCAAGAAATAAAGAGAGAAATTAAAATAACTGTAGACAAAAAAAATGTATTTGTGTGTCTATGTACCAAGACAAACCCAGGAACTATGTAAACACAATTAGAAAATGCCTTTTAAACAAATAAATTTAGATCTAAACAATTAAAAATATATCGAATGTTTATGGGTCTGCTGAGTTAACAATATGATGGCAATTCTACCAAAATTGCCCTACTTGTTCAGTACCATACCAATCAAATTGATGAAAAATATTTTATGGAACACAAAAAAAATAGTAACAAAATTCATCTGCAAGAACAAAAGAACAAGAATAGTGAGGGAATTAATGGGGGAAAATGCAAAGGATGCTGGCATAGCAGTACCATACCTAAAATTCTATCATGAAGCAGCAGTCAGCACAACTATTTGGTACTGGCTAAGAAATAGAATGGCGGATCAGTGGAATAGTTTAGCTACACATGACACAATAATCGATGATCTATAGTAATCTAGTTTTTGATAAACTTCAAAACTCCAGCTTCTGGGATAATAAGAACTCACTATTTTACAAAAATTTCTGAGAAAACTAGAAAATAATGTCAGAAACTCAACATAGACCTACATCTCATGTCCTATATCAAAGTAAGGTCAAAATGGATACATGATTTAGGCATAGAGAATGACACTAGAAGGAGAGCAAGGGATAGTTTACCTATCAGATCCTTGGAGAAGGGAGGAATTCATGGCCAAAGAAAAACTAGAAAACATTATGAAATGCAAAATGGACAGCTTTAATTACAGTAAATTAAAAAGGTTTTGCACAAACACAATCAATACAGCCAAGACTCGAAGGAAAGCACAAAGTTAGGGGAAAATTTTTTACAACCACTGTTTCTGATAAAGACATCATTTCTCAAATATATAAAGAACTGAGTCAAATTTATAAGAATACAAGTCATTCCCAAGTTGATAAATGGTCAAAGAATATGAACGGAAAGTTTTCAGATGAAGAAATCAAATCTATCTATCGTCTTATGAAAAAATGCTCTAAATCACTATTGATTAGAGAAATACAAATTAAGACAACTCTGAAATACCAGTTCACACTTCTTAGGCTGGCTAGGATGACAGGAAAAAATAATGATAAATGTTTGATAGGATGTGAGAAAACTGAAACACACCAACTAATGCATTGTTGGTGGAGTTGTGAAATGATACAACCATTATGGATAGCAACCTGGAACTATGTCCAAAGGCCTATTAAACTGTGTATGCCCTTGATCCAGCAGTGCCACTACTGGCTCTGTATCTCAAGGAAATCATAAAGAAGGAATAAGTTCTCACATATGCAAAAAATATTTGTAGAAGCTCTTTTGTATTGGTAAAGAATTGGAAAATAAGTAGTTGCCCATCAATTGCAAAATGACTGAATAAGTTGTGGTATATGAAGCTAATGCTAAATTATTGTTCTATAAAATTGATGAGCAGGCTGAATTAGAAAGGCCTGAAAAGATTTACATGAACTGATGCTGAGCAAAACAAACAGAACCAGAAAAACATTGTATATAGCGCAAGATTTTATGATGATAAACTGTGACAGATTTGGTTCTTCTAAGCAATTCAGTTGATTCAAAGCAGTCCCAATAAATTTTGGATGGAAAACACTATCAGCATTCAGAGAGAGAACTATGGAGACTGAATATAAATCCACACAAGGTATGTTCACTTTTAAACATTTTTCTTCTGCTTTTTTTTTTGCTTTTTTGCTGAGGCAATTGGGGTTAAGTTACTTGCCCAGGGTCACACAGCTAGGAAGTGTCTGAGACCAGATTTGAACTCAGGTCCTCCTGACTTCAGGGCTGGTGCTCTAACCACTGCACCACCTAGCTGCCCCCACCACCTAACTGCCCCTTCTTCTTTTTTTTTCCTCTTGTGGTTTGTCTTTTTTGTTCTGATTTTTCTCTCCAACATAATTCATAAGGAACTATGTTGAAAAAATTAATGTACATGCATAACCTCTTCCCCATCCTAAAATAAAAATGGGTGCTTTTTTGTAAAAAGCTTTTCTTATATCTATTGAGATAATCTTATGAATTTTAATTGTTTTACTATTGATATAGTCAATTATGCTGATATCTGAATCAGTCTTACATTCCTTATATAATTCCAACCGGTTATAGAGTGTCATCATAGTAATAAATAGCTCTAAATTTTTTGCTAATATTTTATATTTTAGAATATTTCATTATTATTCATTAGGAAAATTGTTCTATAATTTTCTTTCTGTTTTGGCTATTTCTGGTTTAGATATCAACACCGTATTTGTGTCCTTAAAACAATTTAGTAGGAGTATCATTTGGCCTATTTTTTCCATCCAGTGTTTATAATATGGGAATTAATTTTTCATTAAATTTTTGATAAAATTCACTTGTAAACCTATCTGACCTGAATAGTTTTCTTCATGGAGCTCATTGATGGCTTGCTTAATTTCTTTTAAAAATAGGATTATTAAATAATTTTGCTTCTTCCTCTATGAATCTCAACAATTGATAAAATATTTTAAAAATATTCAACCATTTCACCTAGATTGTAAGATTTATTGCCATAAAATTAGGCAAAATAGCTCCTAAATATTGTTTTTATATTCTCTTCATTTGGTACTGAATTCATCCTTGTCATTTTTCTGCAGACAATTTGGTTTTCTTTTTTTAATTAACCAAAATTTAACTCATGTAGCTCTCACTTCCCATTTTTTCTATTTCTCTAATTTTACTTTTAAAACCTTTTTTCAGCTCTTCCAAGAAGATTTTGGACTTAAAAACTAATTTTTATCCCTCCGCCTTTGAGGTTTCACATGTAGATATGTTGTCTTCTTCTAACTTTGTGTTTTGACCTTCCCTGCCACCAGGGTTTCTATGTTCAAGATTCTTTTTTGCCTATTTTGTGGCTTTTAAAGATGAGCTCTGCTTCTGGGGCAGAAGAGGCATTTCCCCAAGCTCTTTTTGCTGGAAGTCAGGGGCCTAATCACTGACTTTGTGCAAAGGAGACACAAGTGCTGATGGCTTATTCATTTTCCTGAGGTAGCCTGCTCTAGTAGTAGCTGTTGTTGCCTGATTTCTATAATTGATAATTTGCCTTCTGCATTGGGTCTAAAGGCTTTACCATTGACATCCTGTGCCACTAGCCTGTTGAGCTAGGACTAAGAGACCTCAGTAGCTGATCTGCACTGTGGCTAAGAATTTCCCACTATCTCATCTATACCCTGTCAGGACTAGGCTGTACTCCTTTTTAACCTTAGTGAAACAGACATTTCATTAAATTCTTCTAAATTATTTTTAAGCCAGAAAATTGTTTTGTAAGTTCTGTTACTCAAAAATCTGTTTAAAATATTGATGTAATGTAGTTTTCAAAGTTTTCAAAGGAAAAAGGAGAATTCAGGCAACTTCCTCACTTCTCTCTGACATTTTATCTTTATAATCCCAATAATTTCTTTTTTTAATTTTTTTATTTTTTAAATAACAGCTGTTTTTTTCAAAGTATATGCAAAGATAATTTTCAACATTTACCCTTGCAAAACCTTGTGTTCCAAATTTTTCTCTCTTCCTTTCTCCTTCCCTCCCCTAGACATTAAGTAATCCAATACATATTAAATGTGTACATATCTCCACATTTATCATGCTGCATAAGAAAAATCAGACCAAAACAGAAAAAAATGAGAAAGAATAAAAGCAAGCAAACAACAGAAAAGGTGAAGTTGTGATCCACATTCAGTCCCCACAGTCCTTTTTCTAGATGGCTCTCTCCATCACAAGTCTAATGGAACTGGCTTGAATCATTGTTGAAAAGAGCCACGTCCATGAGAGTTTATCAGAGCAACAGTTGTTGCTGTTAACAGTGTTTTCTTGATTGCACACACTACACTTAGCATCAGTTCATGGAAGTATTTCCTGGTCTTTCTGAAATCATCCTGCTGGTTGTTTCTTATAGAATAATAATATTGCAAAATATTCATATAGCATAACTTATTCAGCCATTCTCCAACTGATGGACATCCACTCAGTTTCCAGTTCTTTGCCACTACAAAAAGGGATACTATAAACTTTTTTGCACATTTGGGACATTTTCCCTTTTTATGATCTCTTTCGGATACAGACCCAGTAGAGACATTGCTAGATCAAGGGGTATGCACAGTTTGATAGCCCCTTGGACATAGTTCCATGCTTCTTTTCAATGATACAAGGTAACAATACAGATTTTCATTATGTCACCATGATATTCTTGGTAGGCATGTGCTGGTATCCTATCTCTTTCACATGCTGTTCTACTAGATTCTGCTCCACTAAATGTTGCCACAGTATAGTCTCTGCCAGATCCTGCTCACTTATGATCTCCAACTCCTCCAGACTCTGGCTCAGTTGAAATTCTTGATATATTTTCAAAGGAAGAGTGGGTTTTGCTATTCTCTTCTGGATAAACAAAATATATAAAATCTGCATCCTGCCCCCAGCTCTTTTATAAAACATCAGAGAGACTTTGCTCTAGAGCCAACAAGACAATCTCCCCTGTTTTTTTCTGAATATTGGCTACTGAAAATTCTCTCTAATACTTACCAATGTATTTTCAGGAAAAGAATAGGATTTTCTCAATTAGTTAATCACCATAAACTGAATATCTCCTTTAGATTCCTCTTCTTAGTATAGGGATTAGATTCCTAGATTATGCTGAGTACCATAGATATTTTTCAATTTTTAGTCTTTGAGGTTAATGTTATTCATATTAGATAATGGTCAGTGAGATTTGAAGTTCCCATTTTCCAAAACCCAAATGTCCTGTTTTTCTTATGTTGCTCCATGAATAGAAGCATCAGAACATAAATTTGAAGATATAGTGGACTTCCTGCCATCTAGGGGAGGGGAGGGGACTGGGGGTAAAATTTGTAATGGAAAGCTTTGTAAAGATCAATGTTGGGGAACTACCCATACATATGTTATACAAATAAAAAGCTTTAATAAAAAAAGATATAAGAAACCTAAGACATCATGACATTTATCCTCATTCTTTTACAGGTGAAGAAACTGCGTTACATAGAAGTTAAATTAATTTGCCCAATATCACAAAGGTGGCAAATGTTTAAGGTAAATGGAGTGTTTTCTCCACTATGTATGCCTCTTTAGCTTCCAAAAAAGGCAAAAAGATAAAATAACATATCTTTTATCCTTTCTTATATAGATTTAGTCAAATGAATTCTGTAAGGGTCTTTGGTATTCTTTCCATCTATAAAGTAATTTCAGTAAGGAGACTGATAGAAACTGGAAGCATCAGGAAACAATAGTATATGTAGTACTATCAGATCTGTGCTTTAAAGGAAGCTAAAAATACTAACCCCTCTAGATGACTACTCTGTCATGGCAGAGGGGATTGCACAGCTAAATGAAACTATGAGCCTTGCCATGAAGGTTTTACCTAAGACAAATAAGTCACAATTGAGAGTTCTGACAAAAAAGAGGAAAAAGTGAAAGAGCGCAGAGTAAAAGCTGTTTTGAAGCATAAAATCAAAGAGAAAAAGATCTTTGCAACTGGTCCCATCACATCCTGACAAATAGAGGGAAGAAATGGAAGCAGTGTAAGATTTACACTGTTGGGATCAAAGAAGTCTGCAAATTGCAACTGAAGCCATGAAATTAAAAGATCCTTCTCGCTTGGAAGAAAAGTTATGGTAAATCTGGATAGTAAGCTATAATCTTTCCAACACAGGTCTGTGTAGTCAGAACTATGGTTTTTTCACTAACGATCTACATCTGTGAGAGTTTGTTATATGGAGAGAGTTACAAGGAAAGGTGAGCACCAAAGAATTGCACTTTTGAATTGTGGTACTGGAAAAGACTTTTGAGATTCTCTTAGACAGCAAGGAGACAAAAATAATTAATACTTAAAGAAATTAATTTTTGCTATTCATTGGCAGGTCAAATGTTGAATTTGAAGCTTAAATATATTGGCTACATAAAGAAAAGACAGGACTCATTGGAAAAGATTCTGATGTTGGTAAAGACTGAAGAAAAAAGGGAAAGGGGATAGCAGATAATGAGACAAATAGCATCATAGACATCATGAACATGAACATATTTTGAGACATAGCAGAAGATAAACAGACTTGATGTGACATTGTCATTTAGATCTTAAAGAGTTGAACTAGACTGAACAAAGCAACAGCAGCAGCAATAACAACAGCAACAAAAACATAAGGAAGCACAACAGGATATGGATTGTTCTGGATGAAATATATATTATTTAGTAGTTTTGTTCCCTCAGTTTATCTGCTTTATCTGTTCCATTAGTTACTATTCTGTTCTTTTTTTCAGTTTTATATTTTGTTATCATACTATCAAAATTGTCAATTTTTCTACAACTGTTATATTGGTATGACATAATATCTTGAATTATAGTTGTTTGTATAGCAAAAAGAATGGTTTTCTAAGAGAAACTATAAGAAATCTCTAGGGACAACTGAAAACCTAGTTTTTAGATGGATCTTGACACTTTTTATGATGCAAAGGATTTTACTGCAGTTTACAGATTCTGAATAAATTAGTTGGATATTCTAATTACTACTCAGCACATATTTAAAGCATTTTCAGTTTGGTATATCCTACCACCTTATGAACACTATGGGGCACAGCCTTTGAGAACCCAAGATCAAACCAGGATGAAGAAGTTTCATAAAAGGACTTACAGTAATAGCAAATAGATATACAACAGACTGAGGGAATATCTATGTTTTCAGTACTAGTGTAGCTAATTTGAAAGATTCATTAACTTGTTGATGCTGTGTGTATGTGTATATGTATATATTATAAAAGCAGCTTTTTAAAAATAACAATATGGATAACTTTTGTATTTCACAAATTTTAAATGTCCTTTTCTGACTGTCTTTTCCTGGAGAACCATCTCATATAACAAACAATTTCTTTCTTTTTTTTTTATTAAAGCTTTTTATTTGTATAACATATATAGGGGTAGTTACCCAACATTGATCTTTACAAAGCTTTCTATTACAAATTTTACCCCCAGTCTCCTCCCCTCCCCTAGATGGCAGGAAGTTCACTACATGTTAATAATGTTGAAATGCTTCACAAGTTATGCAAGAAAAATCCTATCTACAAGAAAAAAAGAAAATCAGAGAAAGGCAACACAATGCAAGCAAATGTCAATAGAGATCATGAAAATGTTATGTTGTGGTCCATATTTCATATCCCTCTCTCAGGGTGTATATAGTTTTCTTCAGTGAACAATTGGAACTGGTTTGAGACAATTCTTTGTTGCAGAGAGCCATGTCCATCAGAATTGATCATCATGTAATACTGTTGTTGCTGTGTATGATGATCTCCTGGTTCTGCTCGTTTCACTCAGCATCAGTTCATGCAAGTCCCTCCAGGCCTCTCTGAAATTGTCCTGCTGGTCGTTTCTTACAGAGCAATAATATTCCATAACATTCATATACCATAATTTATTCAGCCACTCTCCAATTGATGGGCATCCCTTCAGTTTCCAGTTTCTAGCCACTACAAAAAGGGCTGCCACAAACATTCTTGCACA
>JAJPUD010009127.1:0-29902 GCA_023553655.1 Myrmecobius fasciatus | reverse complement strand
TTGGGCAAAGTAACTCCTGATTATTGCTCTAATTTCCTCTTCATTGGTGGAAAGTTCTCCCTTTTCATTTTTGAGACTAACAATTTGATTTTCCTCTTTCCTTTTTTTAATTAAATTAACTAGAGGTTTATCTATTTTGTTGGTTTTTTCATAAAACCAACTTTTAGTTTTATTTATTAATTCAATAGTTTTTTTTACTTTCAATTTTACTAATCTCTCCTTTTATTTTTAGGATTTCAAGTTTGGTATTTGATTGGGGGTTTTTAATTTGTTTTTTCTGTAGCTTTTTTAGTTGCAAGCCCAATTCATTGATTTTCTCTTTTTCTATTTTATGCAAGTAAGCATCTAGAGATATAAAATTTCCCCTTATTACAGCTTTGGCTGTATCCCACAAATTTTGGTATGTTGTATCATTATTGTCATTCTCTTGAATGAAATTAGTAATTGTGTCTGTAATTTGCTGTTTCACCCATTCATTCTTTAGGATAAAATTATTTAGGTTCCAATTGCTTTTTGGTCTATTTTCTCCTGGCCTTATATTGCATGTGATTTTTATTCCGTCATGATCTGAAAAAAATGCATTTATTATTTCTGCCTTCCTGCATTTGATTTTGAGGTTTTTGTGTCCTAACACATGGTCAATTTTTGTATAAGTTCCATGGACTGCTGAGAAAAAAGTAAACTCCTTTCTGTCTCCATTTAATTTCCTCCAAAGATCTATCATACCTAACTTTTCTAACATTTTGTTTACCTCCTTAACTTCTTTCTTATTTATTTTGTGGTTTGATTTATCAAGTTCTGAGAGAGGGAGGTTGAGATCCCCCACTATTATAGTTTTGCTGTCTATTTCTTCTTGCATCTCTCTGAACCTTTCCTCTAGGAATTTCCATGCTATACCACTTGGTGCATATATGTTTAGTATTGATATTGCTTCATCATCTATGGTACCCTTTAGGAAGATATAATTTCCTTCTTTGTCTCTTTTAATGAAGTCTATCTTTGCTTTTACTTGGTCTGAGATCAGGATTGCTACCCCTGCTTTTTTTTGTTCACCTGAAGCATAATAGATTCTGCTCCAGCCTTTTACCTTCACCCTGTATGTATCTCTGTGTTTTAGATGTGTTTCTTGTATACAACATATTGTTGGATTCTGGTTTTTAATCCAATCTGCTATCTGCTTCTGCTTTAAGGGAGAGTTCATTCCATTCACATTCACAGTTAAAATAACTAATTCTGTATTTCCTGCCATCTTATTTACCCCATCTTATGTTTTTCTCTATCTTATCCCCTTTCCCTTCTCCCTACTATTTTTGCTTTTGAAAACCACTTCCCTCAAACAATCCTTCCCCTTTAGAGCCCCACCCACCCCTTTTTTCCCCCCTTTCCCTCCAGCTTCCTTATAAGTGCGTCTATTATTCCCTCTGAGCAAAATCTGATGAGATGGAGATTAACCCAATTCTCATTCCCCTCCCTTTTCTCCCCTCAATCATTATAGGTTTTCTTTGCCTCTACATGTGATGTAATTTCCCTTATTTTACCTCCTTTTCCTCTTCTTCCAGTGTTATCCCTTTTCTACCTCTAATTTCTTTTTCAGTTTATCATATCATAATAATCATAAAATCACAATAAACATATAATAATAATCATAAAATCGCAGTAAGCATATGATAATAATCATAAAATCACAGTAATCATATCATAATCATAATGTAATAATAGATTCATAAAATCAACCCTCATTCTATAAGTATCTATAACATAAATATAGTTCTCAAGAGTTATTTTTTCTTGTTACCTTTTTATGTTTCTCTTGTGTTCTGTGTTTGTAGATCAAATTTTTTGTTCAGTTCTGGTCTTTTCAGTAGAAATAGGTGAAATTCTCCTATATCATTGAATGACCATCTTCTTCCCTGGAAGATAATGCTCATTCTAGCTGGGTAACTTATTCTTGGCTGTAATCCAAGTTCCTTTGCCCTTCGGAATATCTGATTCCAGGCCCTTCGATCCTTCAAAGTAGAAGCTGCTAGGTCCTGTGTGATCCTAATTGTAGCTCCCCGATATTTAAATTGTTTCTTTCTGGCTTCTCGTAATATCTTTTCCTTGGTATGATAGTTCTGGAATTTAGCCAGGATATTTCTGGGGGACTTAATTTTTGGGTTTCTTTCAGGAGGTGTTCGGTGGATTGTTTCAAGGAGTATTTTGCCTTCTGGGTCTAAAATATCAGGGCAATTTTCTTTTATGATTTCCTGGAAGATAGTGTCCAGGTTCTTTTTTTCATCATGGCTTTCAGGATGCCCTATAATCCTTAGATTGTCTCTCCTAGATCTATTTTCCAGGTCAGTTGTTTTTCCTAGGAGATATTTCATGTTTTTCTCTATCTTTTCATTTTTTTGTTTTTGTTCAACTGATTCTTGAAGTCTTGATGAGTCATTCATTTCCAATTGTTCGATTCTAATTTTTAATGTCTTATTTTCTTCAGTTACTGTTTTTAGTTCCTTTTGCAATTGACCAATTACATGTTTTTGTTCACTGCATTATTTTTCCATTTTTTCTATTTTATTTTGCAGTGATCTCATTTCATTTCCCGGTGTTTCTTCTAACTCTCTTTTAAGATTTTTTATGCAATCTTCAAAGAAAGCCTTCTGACATGGAGACCACTTTATGTCTCTCTTTGGGGCTTTTTCTGGAGTTGCTTTACCTTTAGGGGCCTCAGGATTTGAGGTCTGTTCTTCCCTCTCTCTATAAAAGTTGTCTATGGTGAGAGCTCTTTTTG
This sequence comes from Myrmecobius fasciatus, assembly GCA_023553655.1. Taxonomy (NCBI): domain Eukaryota; kingdom Metazoa; phylum Chordata; class Mammalia; order Dasyuromorphia; family Myrmecobiidae; genus Myrmecobius; species Myrmecobius fasciatus. The sequence goes on along the minus strand of JAJPUD010009127.1, from coordinate 27,129 downwards.
GTTTTTTATTCATTTTTTTTAAAGGTGTGAGGTCTGTTTAGGGCAAAGGTGGGACAGCTGCTTTAATTTGCCCTGGGGCAGTTCTGCTGATTGAGTTATTTCAGGAACTGGGCAGTTCTGCTGATTGAATTATGTCAGGGGCTGGGCAGCTCCGCTGATTGAATTATTTCTGGTGCTTATCAGTCCTGTTGTTTGATTGATTGCTTTAAGGTGCTGTGTAATGGCAGCTAGTTACGATGCTCATCAGGGGTTCAGTGGTTCACAATCTATCCCCCTCAAAAGGCAGACCCTCCAAACCACCTGCCCACAATCAGGACAAATTGTTCCAAGAGGCTTGCAGAAGACTCCCAGGTGTGTGAAAAGCACAACGCTCCCACTCCTGTTCTGACTCCTGTTCCAGCTCCCTGCTCCAGCTCCCTGCCCCGGTCTCCCTGTGCTGCAGTCTGGGTTCAGTAGGCCACCCCCTGCCCCATTAAAACAGACCTGTTTTGAGGTTCTTCCAGAGTATCTTCTTCTAGAATCGTGTTGTTCTCCAGATATTGCGGATTTTTTTGCTTCAGAATCAGTCTATATTTTGTTGGTTTGAGGGGAGGTTAGAGGAGGTTACAGAGACTCCTGTCTGATCTCCTCTACCATGGCTCCACCCCCGGAAGGAAGTCTCAATCCTTATTTTTAAAGTGTTGTTTTCTTCAGTTACCTTTTTAAGCTCCATTTGTAAGTGGCCAATTGAATTTTTTTGTTCATTGCACTCTTTTTCCACTTCACTAATTTTATTTTTCAATAGATTGGTGTCTTTTTCATATCTCTTTTCCAGGGTATCATATCCTTCTTGCAAGATATTGTATCCTTCTTGCATTAATTTCAATTTATTTTCCCATTTATCCTCCAGCTCTTTTATTAGGTTCTTTAAGCAATCTTCCAGAAAGGCCTTTTGAAACAGGAACCAGTGATGATCCTTGCTGATTTCCTCGGGAGTTATGTCTAAAGGAACCTCTGGATCTGGGGTCTTCTCCTCTTTCTCTTTATAAAAGCAGTCTATGGTGAGAGCTCTCTTTTGCCCATTGATTTTTTTTTTTTTTTAGACAGTGTGAATATCTCTTTAAGGTAGGGGGAAAAAAAAACGGCGGCTGAAGCGGCTGGCTGAAGATTTTGCCCTGAGGTGCTTCGGCGAATTAATTTAAGGTGCTGGGCCGGTGGGGGCTAGGATAAGCCCGAATTACTCCTTAAACAAGCCAAGTTTGCCAGAACACCTGCCCCCAATCAGGGCAGAGTGTCCTGAGTGCCTCAGATAAACTCCAGGTGTTTGGAATTTGGAGTTTGGAGTTTGGAGTTTTTTGCCAGTCTAAGCTGAGCTGAGCTGAGTCCCACCCTCACTTCCGGCCTCCACCAGAGTTCTCTGACACCGGAGTCCTCTGTTTATCCCTCTGTCCAAGCTAGACAAACCTGATGTGAAGTTTTTCAGAGATATCTGCTAGCAGTATCCAAATATTTCCTGATTCATTGACTTGAAGATCAGTTCAGAGGCTTATTTTATTGTTGATTTGAGAGAAGTTGGGAGGAGGTCGCAGAGAGTCACTTTTTCACTCTGCCATCTTGGCTTCGCCCCTCACAAACAATTTCTAAATAACATTCAAAAGCCATATATTACTTGTTAGAGAGGTTGCCATCAGAGTTGCTGGAGGTTGGAACTTCACTAAAAAAATCACATTTCCTCTCAGTAGTAACATAAGCAGTCTATTAGCATTTCCTCTTTTTTATTAAGTCAGATCTAACTTTCTGATTCCATAGCCTAGCCTTTGTTTCTCTGCTAACCTCCAGATTCATATATCTAAGTTTTTATTGGACATCTTGAACTGCATGTCCAAAAGAAATTTTAATGCAACCCATCACAAATTGAATTCATTTTTCTTCTAAAACTCTCCACTCTTCTAAGATTCCCTATTTTTACTTAGACAATGTTTTCTTATTCTTATTTTTATTTTAATTATTTTAATTTTTGTTATGATGATGCTTGGTATTATGCTAGGTACCTTAATCTCACTCGCTCCACACATCTAATCCCTTTTTGCTTCTATTTTCTGAATATCTTTCAAATAGGTATCATTTTTCTCTTCTGACACAGCTGTGACTCTGCTTTAAATCACCTAATACCTGGACTATTGCAATAGTTTTCCCATTGGCCTCCCCCTCTCAAGTATCTCCCCACTCCTGTCCATTTTTAATTCACACTAAAGGGATTTTCCTAAAATTCAGGAATGATGGTATCACTTCAATAAATTCCATTCCTCCATATTACCTTTAGTATAAAATATATATTTTTTGTTAATAAGTGCTTTTTTTCTATTTTTTAATTAAAAGGCATCCATAATTTCAGTAATTGTAGATTACCCAGATTTGGAATGATTACAAGAATAGAAGGTCATTAACTAAAATTAACTATGATGCTAACTATAACATAACTAGGAACAGAAGGCCATTAACTACGACATTAACTATGAGGGATGATTTACATGTAAGCAAATATCCAGGAAAGATATAGTTGCATACTACTTTAAAAAAATTGAATATGAGTAATAAACTCCAAGTTTTTGAAGGATCACATTTAAAATAGTTCAAGGATGTTCTCACTGTTTATTTCTTAACCTATATCAAAGCCTGGAGAAATGGAAATAAGTGGAAATATGTTTTTATATTAAAATGAAAATGAACACAACCTTCAATTGTTTGAAATTTGCCTTGTCAGTATAGCAGGTCTCTGTTTTTTGTTTGTTTGTTTGTTTTGTTCTTTTAATCAGAGAATCAGAGAATTTCAAAAGAAAAAAAACTTTCAAGGTCACCAAACCCTCTCATTTCCTTCACCCTACTTTCTGTAGCTCTATTTTTCTAATTACATGTAGACAATTTTTAAAATTCATTAAAATTGTCTTGAGTTCCAAATTGTCTTCCTCTTTCCCTTTTTTCACTAAAACAGATAAAAACTTTAAACAGATTATATGTCCAATCATGTAAACCATTTTTATTTTATTTATATTATACAAAAAGAAACAGACCAGAAGGAAAACATATACACAAATATATGCACACACATGTGCACATGCATGTAAAGAAATATGTATTCAGATTTCATCAGTTGTTTCTCTGAATGGATAAAATTTTCAATCATCAGTCCTTTGAATGTAATTATCTTGGATCATTTTATTTGGGACAAAAGTAAAGTTATTCATAGTTTATCTTACAATGTTATTATCACTGTGTATAATGTTGACTTAGTTCTGTACACTCCCTTTTGCATCATTTCATATTAGTCTTCCCAGGTTTTTTTTTTTTTTTTTTTTTTTTTTTACAAATTTACCCATTTTTCATTTTTCACTTTTTTCCAAAAAAAATTTAAAACTAAATACAAAATAAGAAAAAAAAACCAAGTAGAAAAAGAAAGTCAGAAAAGGAAAAATTAAAACAAAATGAAACAAAACAAAAACATTGTCATGTGCTCAGTAGAAAGTCAGGGAGGATGAACTATATTAAAATATATTTACATTTTTAATAAAGCATAATAATAGAAGGGATTATATGCCCACGACTATCCATCTTTTCTTCCTTCCTTATAAATTATTCTTTTGTCCTACTATTTTGAATTTTTTTCCTCATTCTTTCCCCTCCCCCACTCTTGCATTCCCCCAAGGAGGCTATAGTTAGGCAGGGGTATATATATATATATATATATATATATATATATATATATATATATATATACATACACATATATGTATGCATATATATCTATATGTATATTCACAGTCTCGATCACACGCACACACATATATATATATATATACATATATATATATAAAAAACATTCATATACCTTCATGAATACTTATACACATATATGCATATGCACTTATACCTATGTAGACATGCAACTAAAACAGTATTAAGATGGCTGACATATAATGTAGAATTTTTTAAAAAAATTATTTTGAGATAAATGATTATGGTTCCTACCTTTTTTTCCCCAATGAAACTTGCCTGGCTATTATTTAATCTCTCCCTACCATTGGATACCTCCCTTATCTTCTTTCCCCAAGTTCTCTCTCACTCTTTATCCCATTCTCATTATTCTAAAGAACATCTCCTATTCCTATTAATCTAAATGCCTTTTTGTGCTCCATCTTATTTCCCAGCACTCTTTCCCTCCCTCTTTATCCCCTGATTTGTTGAACCAGATTGTATAGAGCACAAATAATGAACAGTAAGAACTGAATAATGGATTAAAGTCAGATTGTAAAAGGCTTTAAAATGAATTAATCTGTGTGTCTGTTTGTGTGTGCACATGCATGTATGTGTATCTGCATTATTGCTGTTAATTTAAGGGCAAGAAGATATGGGATTCAGCAGAAGAATCTGTACTTAAGGGAAAAAATGGCAGCAACATGAAGAGTGTACTCTGCAAATGGACTGGAATAAAGATATATCAAGTCAGGAAGACAAATTAGGAAACTGTTGCCATTATCAAGGACAAGTTCATGAAATCTAAAAAAAAGTGGTAACTTCGTGAAGAGAGAAAGTAGGAGTAAGATACAAGTACTTTTGTGCATTTAGAAATGACAGGATTTGGCAACTAACTGGATATGTAGAGTAAGAGAAATTGAAAAGGAAAAATGAGGAGATTCAAAGTACTATTGAAAGTACTTGGACTGATGGAATTTGTAAGAAGTAAAGATTTGAGGAAAATATAGTTCTAATTTGGATATATTGAATTTAAGATGTGTCCAACACATTAAGTTAGAAATGTCCAATAATAAATTAATGATGAAAGACTAACACTCAAGGGAATGATTGAGGCCAGATATATTGATCTGTAAGTTATATGCTTAAATGTGATGCTTAACATATGAAAGCTGATGGAGTTATTTTAGAAAAAGAGTGTGGAGGGAGAAAAGAAAAGAGAGGTGAAAATTTAGGACTCCACTAATATTTGGAAACATAACATGAATAAAGACCTAGTAAAAGGAGACTGATAAATAGCAGTCCAAAAATTAGGACATGAACTAGGTGAGGACTGGAAAAACAAAGACAGATTGTTTTATAGTCTTAAATGCAGAAGATAGTTCTAGAAGGATGAGAACTGAGAAGAGACTATTATAATTAGCAATTAAGAGAAAATTGCTAAATTTGGTGAGAAATGTTCAGTTAATGATGAGGTCAGAATTCAGGATTATGAAGGGAGAAAGAAAGAGAGACAGAGAAAGAGAGAAAAAGAAAGAGACAGAGACAGAGAGAGACAGAAAGAGTGAGGGGGGAGGGAGAGGAAGAAAGAGAGGCAGAGGGGGAGGGAAAGAGAGAGAAGAAATAAATAAGTTGAATATACTCAGTAAATAAAAAATTATTAAGCACCAACTGTGTTCTAGGCACTGTGCTAAATACTGGAAATATAAAGAGAGGCAAAATATAGTCCCTCTATTAATGGTTTTCACAATCTAATGGAGGAAACAACAAGCAAATATATACAAAGTCATTCACAAGATAAGTGAAATAATTAGTAGATAAAAGATCCTGTAGAAGACTGAATTTTAGTTGACTTAAAGGAAACCAGGGAATCCAGTACATGTAGATGAGAAGGAGAAGAATATCAGAGAAAATGACTGAAAGTAGGGGATGGAGTATCTTAATCATGGAACAATAAGGAGACTGTCATTTAGAGAGTATCTGATGGGAAAAATGTGTAAAAATACTGGGAAAGTAGAAATAGGCAAAGCTATGAGCTTTGAATGTCTGAGGATTTTGTATTTAATTCTTTAGGTCATAGTAGACACTGGAGTTTATTGAGAAGGAAAATGATAAGGTCAGACATGCTTAATAAAAACATTGTGATGGCTGAATGTGGAATGGATTAAAGAAGGGAGAGAGTTAAGTTACACAGACCTACTAGCAGGATATTGCAATAGTCCAAATGTTAGGTAATGGTGGCCTAAACCAGAAAGGTAACTGTGTCAGAAGAGAGGAGAAGGTGTATTTAAGATATATTGCAAAGATGAAATTGATAAGCCTTACCAACAGATTGAATATGGTGATGAAAAATAATGCATAATCAAGGTTAACACTTCAGCTTGAAATGGAAGTTTTGGGAGGATGATGGTTCTCTCTGCACTAAAGAAGCAAGAAGGTTTGAGGGATGGAATGGTGGGGGGAAATATATTTATTGTAGAGGGCTTTTTATTTTCTCCTATGAGTTTCTTTAAGAAAAGTATGTGGGGATAGCTTGAGAATATGCTAGTGGTTAGTGATTTTTTAAAGGATGGAGTATATAGTACTATTTGAATGCAGCAGTTAAAAATACAATCCACAGGAAAAGGTTGAAAATTACAGTGGGAATGAATGAGTATATAATTGTTGGAGAAATAAAGAATTGTGGGATTAAATACACATATTGAGTTTGAATTTGGCAAAGATATGGACCACAGTTTATAAGGAACTAATATAATTCCAACACTTAATAAACTATTTGAAAAAAATATGCAAAAAAAGATCTTAACAAATTTATTTTATGACACAAATGTGGTGCTGATATTCAAACCAGGAAGAGCCAAAACACAGAAAAAAATTATAGACCAAATTCTCTAATGAAAACATATAAATAAGTAAATAAATAAACAAGTAAAATGCTAGCAAAGAATATAATTAAACTTATACACTATAACCAGGAGGGAATTATACCAAGAATTATATTAGAAAAAAAATCCTATTTGATTGTTGTCCTTTATTCTCAAAGAGGACTAAAATGATTTCGCTTTTTTAGAGTCAAGTTAATGTGTCAGAATGTGGCTGATAGTATCAACATGAACTCAGAATGCTGTGTTACAGGTAGGACAGAAATGTTCCCTATGGATATTTGAGGTGGATTCTCTAACTTTGAACATCTTCCATTTCTTCTGAGTTAATTCAGTTCTTCTTTTCTTTTAGAGTACAACATTATGAGAATGCACCATGCTGAATGGTCTTGTGCCAGTATCTTCCTAAAGCAATGCAATTGAAAGCAATTCATTTTATTTTTTTTTAAATAAAGCTTTTTATTTGCAAAACATATGCATGGATAATTTTTCAACACTGACCTTGCAAAACTTTCTGTTCTAAATTTTTCCCTCCTTCTCCCCATCCCCTCCCCTAGATGTCAGGTAGTCCAATACATATTAACTATGTTCAAATATATGATAAATCATATACACACACACACATATATATATGTGTATATATATATATATATATATATATATATATATTTATACAGTAATCTTGCTGCACGAGAAAAATCTTTTCTAGAAAGAAAAAAAAAAACCTGAAAAGAAAAACAAAATGAAAGCAAATATTCACAGAAAGCATTAAAATGCTATGTGGTGTCCACACTCAGTTCCAACAGGCCTCTCTCTGGATGTATATGACTATCTTCCTCTCTGAACAATTAGAACTGGTTTGAATCACCTCATTGTTGAAGAGAGCCATGTCCGCCAGAATTGATCATCATATAGTCTTGTTGTTGTGTACAATGATCTCCTGGTTCTGCTCATTTCACTCAGCATCAGTTCATGCAAGTCTCTCCAGGCCTCTCTGAAATCGTCCTGCTGGTCGTTTCTTACAGAACAATAATATTCCATAACAATCATATACCATAATTTATTCAGCCATTTTCCAATTGAAGGGCATCTATTCAGTTTCCAGTTTCTAGCCACTACAAAAAGGGCTGCCACAAACATTCTTGCACATGTGGGGCCCTTTCCTTCCTTTAAGATTTCTTTGGGATATAGGCCCAATAGAAACACTTCTGCGTCAAAAGGTATGCACAGTTTGATAACTTTTTGAGCATAGTTCCAAATAAGCAATTCATTTTCCTGGAATGGCACTGGTATTCTATCAAGGTTTCACAGGCATACAACAGTGAACTTTGCACAATGACAATGTAGACTGTCAGTCTGCAGTCAGTCGAACACCTTCTCTCTCACACTTTCTTTTGAATCCTCCCAAACACTGAACTAATTATGGCAATAAGTGTATCAGTCTCATTATCAATGTGAAAATCCTGGGAAAGCATGCTTCCAAGGTAAGTGAATTTATCCATAGCATTCTAAACTCCTCCATTTGCTGTAACCTTATAGAAAATTCTATCAAAATTTCGTTGCCCAGAGAAGTTCATTAATATAGCATATAAGCTTCACGATGGCATGCTTACTCTGGTTCTGGACAATGGACAATGCTCTCAAACTTCCCCAGTCACTAATAGAGTGAAACAAGACTGTGCCCTTCTGTCAGTGTTTTTAGCATGATATTTTCAGCTTTGTTGTCAAATGCCTTCTAACAAAGGACAAGCATGACATAAAAGTCAACTACTGCACTGATGATAAATTCTTCAATTAGAAAAGGCTACAAGCCACAACTAAAGTGGAGGGAATGTTAATGCACAATTTTTTGTCAATGATTGTACAATCAGTGCAGCCTCCAAGGCTAGATGCAACAAAGTATGGATCAATTTATTGCTGTTTGTGCTATTTTTCATCTAACAACAGGAAAGCTACCTTCAAAATTGACCATATCAATAAAATATTAATTATTCATTGGTAGCCTGAACCAAAATAATAAAAATGAAAATTTTGCTTAAATTAGTCTATTCTTTCAGTGCCATACCAATCAAACCATCAGATAGTTATTTTGTAATACGAGAAAAATAATAACAACTTTCATCTGGAGGACCAAAGCTCAAGATTATCAAGGAAATCAATCAATGAAATAAAATACAAAAGAAAGTAGTCCAGTCTTTCCAGATTTCTTTTTTTTTTTTTTTTTTGTTTTTGCTGAGGCAATTGGGGTTAAGTGACTTGCCCAAGGTCACACAGCTAGGGAATGTTAAGTGTCTGAGACCAGATTAGAACTCAGGTCTTCCTGACTTCAGGGCTGGTGCTCTATCCACTGTGCCACCTAGCTGCTCCCCCAGTCTTTCCAGATTTCAAAGTATAGTATAAAGTGCTAATTCTCAAAGCAATCTGGTATTGGCTAAGAAATTGACTTGTGAACTAGTGGGATAGATTAGGTACAAATTACATTTTATTAAATTATCATAATAATCTCATATATGGTAAATACAAAAAAATCAAGCTTTTGGAACAAAAACTCATTATTTGACAAAAATTGTTGGGTAAACTGGGAAACATTTTGGCCGAAACTAAGTAGAGATCAACATCTCATACAATATTCTATGATAAGGTCAAAGTAGGTACATAATCTACACATAAAGGGTGATGCCAAAGGCAATTAAAAGACAATGGAAAATTTATCTGTCAGACTTATGACAAAGGAAAGCATTTAGGACCAATAAAGATATAGGAAGCATTACAAAATGCAAAATGGATAATTTTGATTATATAAAATTAAGAAATTTTTGCACAAACAAAATTAATGCAACCAGGAATAGAAAGAAGTAAAGTAGGAAGATGGAAAGTTTTTTACATGAAATTTTAATAAAGACCATTTTTTTCCCCAAATATATAGAGAACCAAGTTAAATTTATAAGAATGCTTATCATTCTCCAATTGATAATGATTAAAAAAATTCAGATAAAGAAATCAAGACTATATTAAGACCATAGATATATCTATGGGAAAAAGCTTTAAATCACTATGGATCAAAGATATGCAAATTAGAGTAACTTTGAAGTAGCACTTCACACCTATCAGATTGGCTAATAAGTTTAAAAAAAAAAAGGAAAAATGCTGAATATTGGAGGGAATGCAATCTGGAATAATGTCCAAAGGCCTATAAAACTAGGTATAATCTTTGATCCAACAATACCACTGCTAGGTCTCAATCCCTAAGATATCCAAAGTAGTGGGAAAGAATTATTTGTACAAATATATTTACAATGCTTGTTATAGTGATTAAGAATTGGAAATAAAAGGGATGTCCCTCATTTGGGGAATAGCTGAAAAGCTGTGGTATGTGATTTCAATGAAATAATATTGTGCTATAAAAAATGACAGGATGATTTCAGGAAAATCTGAAAATATTCATGTTAATTGATGCATTGTAAAATAAATAGAACTAGGTGAATGCTGTACACAGCAATAGCAATGTCATTCAATAAAGAACTGTAAATGACAGCTATTCTCAGCACTTCAATGATCCAAAATAATCCCAAAGGTTTAATGATGAAGCACACTATTTGTCTCCAGACAAAGAAGTAATTTTGATTTAATACAACTGAAATATGCTATTTTTCCACTTTCTTTCATTTTTTTCTTTTATTCAAAATTTTTTTAAATTATGAAAATTAATTAAACATATATAACCTACATTTGATTGCTTACTGTCTTAGGGAGGTGTTAAAGGATAGAAGAAGGGATAAAATGTAAAACTAAAAAATTTTAAATAAAAATGTTTTTATATTTGGGAAAAAATAACAACTTTGAGTGACTAAGTCATTTTGATTATTATAAATACTGAAATGGTCAAATGAAAAAAAGATGCTATCTGCATCCAGAGAAAGCAATAATAAATACAAGTACATGTGGAATAATTTTAAATCATATTTTATAAGCTGACATTACTTGAAGAATAATCAAGTAATAATTGTTAGTTGTCATTGCATATATGGTTGAAAAATAGAAATCTGTGCCAGTCAAGAATTAAAAAAAATAAAAAAGATTTCTTGTAATGTTACTTTAAGAGTAACATGGATATATAATTAGAATATTAGCAATAACATAAGATTTTTTTTTATCTTATGTTCATAAATCTAAAACTGGAAAGGATCTTAGAAATAACTTTTAAGATTAGAAAATGGTGTCCAGTGAGGTTATGACTAATCCAAGACAAACATTTTCATATGTTCTAGAGAAACACCAAAATTCAAGTCCACAATCTGCATACACTACAGTGAGTAGAACTAGATGAGAAGTCAATAAGTTTTTTAGATAGCATTTATGTTTATTTTTCTAAAACTAATTTAATTAGACATAAACTCTGTACATATAAAATTATATCATTTTAAAGAGAAATATCACAGAATGCTTCAACATTAATACTAATAGCTTACATTTCTACACATCAACTATACATGTATTAATTTATATTACTTAAATTTTTGAAAAAAATATAATATAATAAACATGCATTTCTGACATAAACCAATATAAAGTATTATTTGATTGTTCCTGAAAGTTTTATATAAAAATTATCTATGGTTTTGTATAAACAATAATTGGCATTTGTGTATAAATTTAGAATTTGTATAACTTTTTTTTGCAATGTTTCTATGAGATAGATCATTTTAATTTTACAAATGAGGAAATTGAGGTATAGGGAAGCTATGTGTTTCACATTTAAATAGTTAACAAATGACAGAAGTAGGGCATAAACTCATATTTTGTGATCAAAAACTTAAATTCTATCTATTCTACTATGATACCTTCTAACCACAAAAGGTACCTTCTATCTTTGCAAATGTGAGTAGTTAGTTTGAAAAGAATAGTATCTACTATGTGCCAGGTACTGTGCTAAGTAATAGGAAGGAAAAAGACAATCCTGTCCTCAAGGAATTCATAGTATAATAAGGAATAAACACAATATGAAAACAAATATATAAAAACAATTAGAGATAATTAGTAGAGAGAAGGCATAGGCATTCAGAAAGAACAGGAAAAGCTTCCTTTAGAAGGAAAAATATTAGCTGGGAGTTCAATAAAATCTGGACAAGTAACCATAACTCATCTGGCCTTAGTTTCATCTTCTATTAAAAAAAAGTAATATTAGATGACTCCTACTGTTCTTAAGTTTTAATCAAATATGCTATATAGTACTATATATTAATGATAAAGCAATAGCACACAATTATCACATGAATCTTTTAGTTGCTAAGTTTGAAAGTACTGAATGAATTTAAAGGCCATATCTATCATATCTATACACAGGTGATGGTTGGGAATAAAATCTTTTTTTATTATAGAAATATAGGGGGAAATTGTCTATTCCCTTGCTACCCTGAAGATATTAATAACAAGCAAGAGCCTAGTGCAATGTGGCTAGTATTCTGGACATGGAGACAGGAACTGAGATATCCACGGTGAAAAATCACTGGACAGTCACGAGTAATTGAAATTTTAGAGAGCGTTTATTTGCAGGGACCGGCAACTGAACCCCCAGACGAGCTAGAAGGATTCAGTCCCGAGCCTTGTAGGCCACAAGTTTTTAAGAGCACTGACCACTTCCCCCCCCATAATTTTGCAGTTAAGCATTGATTTCTTACTAATATAATGAAGAAGTAACAGGATTTGAGGTATACATTGTAAAATACTGATACATCATCTGGGTCAATACACCTGGATCAGAGCAAACTATCTTTGTGGAATAGAATACTTCTCTTATTGTTTGGGCAAACATACTGTGGAGTAAACCCATTTCCCTCATTGTGTGAGGTAAACAATCTTTGGACCCTGATTGAGTAAATACTATCAGGAAATTCCTAGGCTCCTTGTGAGGTAAACATTCCTGGGACCCTTATTGAGCAAACACCATTAAGGAATTCCTAGGCTCCTTGACCTAAAGAGGGGAAGAGTTGGATCTGTCCATTTCAGGACAACTGATTTAAAAATCCTGGTTCTGACCTCAATTAGCTCTGAAATCTCAGTTAAGACCATTCACTAATTGAGCCTCAGTTTCCTCATTTATAAAATGGGGCTATTGCTACCTATAATATGAATCTTTCAGAGATGTTGGGAAACATGATCTGTAACCTCCAAAAAGTATTTTTAAACTTTAAAATGCTATGTGTTAGTTGTAATTATAGAATTACTTCACAAAAACTTCATTTCTTTTCAGCAAACTAAAGTTGTATACAAATGACAGCACAAATACTTTATACTTGAATTTGTTAGCACTATAAGATGAAAGCTGCTGAAACTTGAGCACTACCTTGCCTTATATTCTGACAGAGATAATCTTTTCTCAATAATGCAGAACTTAAGATTTTGTGCTGGATTCTTCAATTTGTCTATATTTTATGAATTAAAGGTGATGTTCACCTGTCTTCTAGTTATTAGATATCATGCTAGATAATGTCACTTAAAATCATCAATTTGTAAAAAAAAATAATTTACCTTGACTCCATGAAAATGATGCAACAAAATTATCTCTAAATTAAGGGTGCAAATTGTGGAATATTAGTCTAAAAATAAAGTTTGTTTGTAAGAACATTTTAATTCTGATGTTATTAGGAAAAATATTATTTACTTTAGCCTTATTCTAGCAATTATAAGCACATTATTTCCATTTGGCATAGCTTTATACCATATGGATAACGAATTAAAGCTGTATATTAATGGAATTTGAGTTTCTGCCCTGAAAATGGTCTATTGACAGATAAATGACCTGTTAAATGTAATGGTTTATCTTTACTTTAAACCAATATTGAAGCCCACACACATATTCCATCAAAATTGTAACTATCAAATACCTTTTAAAATGTGAAATGTGATTTTAAAGTTGATTGATTTCACTAGTGCTGCATGACTTGGTACCATTTAGTCATATGACACAAAGCATTTTGAGTCATTCTGGGTTAAATGGAAATTTAGGAAGGAATCTCTACATCCAAATCCCTTTTTATTCTTGGTTGCAATTTCAAAATCCTTATTGCTTGAGGAAAAGTATAACAATATGAGTATATAATATACATATATGTATATTTGCATACATATATATTTAAAAATATGCATACATGTACACACATTTATATAGGTATATATTATATATAATGTACATATATTATATATATAATATATATGTATATATTATATATAATATATATGTACATATAAATAGATAAAAGTTGGTTTCAAGAAAGAAATGTGAAAGGAGAATTATATAAATAGAAAGTTATAATATGCTAACAATCCACTTCATTCAACTCTTTTCAGGAACAGAGTATCATTTTTTAAAAAGTATTTGAATATCCAAACTGTGCATGCAGGAACACATAAACAACTTTCTATTGTATGTAGATGACTCTTTGCCACTTGGTATAACTCTGCTTTAATTAGAACACAGGTTGTCATTGCCTCCTGACTTCTCAGGAAGGCCCCAGAGCCCTTAGGGGAGATGAGGAGTTGGACCAGACATTGTCAGCAGGTTCCTTCTGGGCTGAAGGGTCTTATACCTCACCCAGAGTTCCCCACTATCTGTGACTCTCTACATATGTTAGTTATTGTTATCCTTATAAATAATTATAAAGGCATGTTAGCCATGTTGAATTTTATCACCCAGAAACCTCCTTAAGAACTTAACCCCTCTTCATCTCTCTACCACTCTGCTCTCTTTTTCCTGTTGATGAATTGTTTTGGAGCTTCCCTTTAGGGGAAGGGGCACAGATTGTTCAACTTTCATTCCTCCTTTGTTTGCTTTTCTGACTTCCCATGCTTTAATACTTTCTCTTTGTGCATGTATCTTGAATTTCTCCCACTTAGGCTAAGAGCCAGTGAAATAAAAAGAGATTTTACATTCCACTGGGTAAAAAAGATGTATACCCATTAATTATAAGGAAAAAAAATAAAGAGACAAGAATGCTAAAGTTATGGAGTGGAGAGGGGAATATTAAAGACAGCTTCATTGTAGATACTACTTAAAGTATTCCTTGAAGCACAGCTAAGGATTATGAGAGGTATAGATGGCTTGTGTAATAAATAGAATAAATACAAGAAAGTGGAGTACTGAAGTTGGAGAAAATCTATTACTCCCTTTTGGCTGCAAGATAGGTTTTACAGGAGTGGGGTTCATATGAGTTAAGTCTAGAAAGACAGATTTTATTTTTTTTTTCATAGAAAATATACAATTTATTTCTTTTTTTTAAATTTTATTTTATTTGCATAACATATGTGTGGGTAATTCTTCAACAATAACCCTTACATAGCTTTCCATTACAAATTTTCCCCCCAACTCCCCACCCCTCCCCTAGATGGCAGGATATCCACTACATGTTAATTATGTTAAAATATTGGCAAATCGAATATATGTATACATATTTCCAAACTTATCATTGTTGTGCAAGAAAAATCTTATCTACACAAACGATATATCAGATAAAGGAAACACAATGTAAGCAAACATCAATCAAGGAGTATGAGAATGTTATGTTGTGGTCCACATTTCGCATCCCTCTCTCTGGGTGTATATGGCTTACTTCAGTGAACAATTGGAGGTGGTTTGAAACATTTCATTGTTGAAGAGAGCCATGTCCATCAGAATTGATCATCATATAGTACTGTTGTTGCCGTGTATAATGATCTCCTGGTTCTGCTCATTTCACTCAGCATCAGTTCATGTAAGTCTCTCCAGGCCTCTCTGAAATCATCTTGCTGGTCATTTCTTACAGAACAATAATATTCCATAATATTCATATACCATAATTTATTCAGCCATTCTCCAATTGAAGGGCATCTATTCAATTTCCAGTTTCTAGCCACTACAAAAAGGGCTGCCACAAACATTCTTGCACATGTGGGGCCTTTTCCTTCCTTTATGATTTTTTTGGGATATAAGCCCAATAGAAATGCTGCTGGGTCAAAGGGTATGCACAGTTTGATAACTTTTTGAGCATAGCTCCAAATTGTTCTCCAGAATGGCTGTATCCGTTCACAGCTCCACCAACAATGCATCAGTGTCCCAGCCCTCCCACAACCCCTCCAACATTCATCATTAACTTTTCCTGTCATTTTAGCCAATCTGACAGGTGTGAAGTGGTATCTCAGGGTTGGAAAGACAGATTTTAGATGATGAAGGGTTTTAAAGGTCAGGCAACTGCAGTTTATTCTATAGACAATTGTGACCCTTGGAGGGTTACTGATCAGAAGAATACCATGGTCATATCTATGTATCAATAAGATTATTTCTATAACTATGTTAAAAATGCAATAAAGAAGAGAGGGACCAGACTCATGGGGGGAAAATACACACACACACACACACACACACATATACATATATATATGTATTTATATGGAGAGAGAGAGAGAGGGAGAGAGAGAGAGAGAGAGAAAGAGAGAGAGAGAGAGAGAGAGAGAGAGAGAGCATAAAGGGACTTCTGAGGCCAATGATTCCAACACCCTGTATTTACACATAAGAATCTGTGTCTAAGAAAGATTAAGCTACTGGTTACACAACTTGTACAAAAGTATCTAAGACAGTATTTGAACTTGGGTTTTCTTGATACAAAGTACAGTGCCCAATTTGCTTCTCCAAGAGTTAAAAAATCATTTTAATAGTCCAGGAAAAAAGTAATAATATATGAACTAAGGTGGTGATTAAGTGAATGAAGAAAGAAAACAATTCATAATGATTTGGAGGTAAAATTGACAAGATTTAGTATTGGTATGTTGGGGAAAGGAGAATGATATTTAAGACTGGAGGTTTGATGATAACTAATAATTTACAAAGGAATTTTAGATCATCAAACTGTCCTTTCAAAATTCCTATTTTTTCACAATTTGAGCATTTTATAATATATAGTGGAACAAAGAAAAATAGTTTATGCTCTCTAGTTTATTGAACACTGGGTTAATGAATTCTGATTCCACCCCCCCCCAATTCTTTCAGATCTCATCTATTTCACTGATCTATTTTTAAATTTCAAAAGCAAAAGAATTTTGATGATTATTGCTTCCTGCTTAGTGGAATGAGGAAATAGTGAAAGCTATCCCACACACAATATTGGGTAGATAGTACATATAATGGTGATAGTGCTCCAAAATTTAGCCAGCCCTTCTGAGGTGGGGCAAACAGGCCTAAATTTCATATTCCTGTAAAACATGAGATCTAAGGAAATCAGGTAGTAACCCCCTTCCCTTCCTTATTCCAATAACAGCTACCCTAACACTAGACCTCCCATATAAGGTAACTCTATGACTTCTGGATTAGGAGATGCTTCTTTATTCATGGCTAGTGTCAGGCCACCCAGCTCTGACCAGTCAGAGTGGAAGTCCCATTCTTAGGGTGTTTCTTAGACTTGTTTATTTTAGGGTATATAATCTCCTGCTTGTATAATATATCCAGCCTCTTGCCATTACCAGTACCCCTTGATAGAGACACCCAATTCTCACAAAACTTGATCAAATAAATGCTTCTTTCTACTTTGGGAAACCTTTGTGTTTAATTGACTAGGTAGTCTTCTGACCCATATATTAGCTTAATTTGATGTCTAGAAGTGCTGCTTTTTTTTTCATTATTTCCCTTGAGAATCTAGACTTTTTAATCTTCAAGCAAACTTGTTATTCTGTAAAATTTTTAAAGTATCCTCTTAGTATATGACTAAATCAATTATTATGGGTCATTGCATAATTTTTATCAATAAACCCATCAATTTTTATCAATAGTTCACCAATAAGCAATAGATATCTCACTAGTTATTAAAACATTTCTTTGTTCCTTTAAAGTTTTATTAATTGTGCTTTTTAATCAAACTTATTCTTGATTTTCACTTCCCATTCCTGAATCCCTTCCTGTTTTCCAGTTCATTAACACTTAAAATAGACTTTTGAATTTTTTTTCTTTTCTTTTTTTTTTATTAAAGCTTTTTATTTGTATAACATATGTATGGGTAGTTCCCCAGCATTGATCTTTACAAGGCTCTCCATTACAACTTTTACCCACAGTCCCCTCCCCTCCCCTAGATGGCAAGAAGTCCACTACATGTCAATAATATTGAAATACTTGACAAGTTGTGCAAGAAAAATCCTATCTACAAGAAAAAAAAGAAAATCAGAAAAAGGCAACACAATGCAAGCAAACATCAATAGAGATCATGAAAATGTTACGTTGTGGTCCATATTTCATATCCCTCTTTCTGGGTGTATATGGTTTTCTTCAGTGAACAATTGGAACTGGTTTGAGACAATTCTTTGTTGCAGAGAGCCATGTCCATCAGAATTGATCATCATGCAATATTGTTGTTGCTGTGTATAATGATTTCCTGGTTTAGACTTTTGGATTTTAAGAGGCTAATCTGTAAGAAAATAATCTCATCAGTTACCTTGGGTTCAACTATTGTCTCTATGCAGATGACTTCCAAATCTGCATGAATAGACCCCACTTCTCTCTGGAGTTCCAGGCCCACGTGTGAAACTGTTTCATGGCAATCTTTTCCTCAGTTTCCTAGAGGCATTTCAAACTGAAGTATTAAACAAAAAAATACATTATCTTCCTCCTTTAATCTGATGTATTTACTTTTTATCACTGCTCTTCCACTTAGTGAAATTTACAACTTTGGAATTCACCAGTTTTCATTTTCAACCATATCTACTCAAATACTGTCTTTTTTATTACAATAAAAAATGTGAAATATATAGCAAAATTGACTGTGTATACATCATCATTACTTTCTCAGTGATATCATTTACAGCTTTCTTTTTCCTATTCAAACACGTCACCCTTGGTCAGATTTTTATGATAAACTTCTAATTGGTAATCCTGCTGCTTCAGGCACTTCTCTATCCAATGTCTGACAAAATCATATTTTGAAAGTAAAGTTTGCAGCAGCATACTCTCTTCCTCAAGAAGATTCAGAAACATCTTATTGTTTTAAGAGTAAAATTGAAATTCTGCTGTATGGCATCCAAAACCCTTCACAACCTGACTCCAATCCTATCTTTCCAGGTAGGTATGTTTTTCTGGTACATAGATGTCAAATGTTGTCTTAGTTAGTAGGCTGTTAATTCCTTGAGATCAGGGACTATAAATTATACCTTTTTATGAAATGCCAATTCTTAGTACAATGCTTAACACATAGCGAGAACTTAATGTATATATATTGACTTATCTACATTATAGACAAAAAAGCCTACTTTAGGTCTGCTATATAAAACATTTCCTGGTTTTATACTTTTCTATAAATTATTCCTCAAATTTGGAATATTTTTCCTTCCCAATTCCTCCAAATCTCTCTCTTAAGCTTCAGTTTAAGTACCATCTAACATGAGGCCTTTTGTGAACCCCTTCATTTATCTCTCTCTTGCCTCACAAAAATGAGATTTTATTTTTATTTTTTTTTTATTTTGTTTAACTGCATTCACCTTGCTTCCTTCCAGTAGAAGATACACTTCTTGAATGCTGGGAGTGATTGGTTTTTGTAATTTGCATTCCTTCAATTTTCCATTCTTTCCACTACAAAAAGAGCTGCTATAAATATGTTTATACATATAGGTATTCCTTTTTAAAGATACAAACCTAGTAGTTGTATTTTAGGTCAAAACATGTCTACATGGATATCCTGCCATCTAGAGGAGGGGTGGGGAAGTTGGGGGGAAAAATTACTAACGGAAAGCTATGTAAGTGTTATTGTTGAAGAATTACCCACACATACGTTATGCAAATAAAATAAAATTAAAAAAAAACATGTCTACATATTTATACCCCTTTGGGCATATTTCCAAATTGCTAAAGGAGCAAGAATTATCTTATTGTTCATTCAAATAATTCAAAAACAAACATGAATATGTTTTCTTTATATGAAAGAATTAACTCAAGTATGTTTATCAGATTTCTATCTGTACAAATCTGATTTTTATTTTATGGTACTTTCTAAAGTGCTCGCTCTACTTTTGCTAGTCTTACATAATTTACATGTTTCTAATAGTAAATTTACATTTACTATTTTATAACCAGGGAATATGGAAAAGGAATGGGGTGGAATATGTTTTTTGGTGAGAAAAATAAGGCCTGCCTCTGATTTATACTTGCAGTGTGATCTTGGATAAGTAATTTTCTCTCTCACTATTCTAGGCCAGGGCTACTTAAACTCACCCCCCCCCCACTGGGAGTGTTTAGGTTCTCCAACACAAAGTATACATGTATGTTCAGAACCAAGACTGCAGTGAAATCGTGCAATGTGACATGAGCAAGTGCTGCTAGAAACACCTCCAATGGGTTATGCGTTTGATTTGGAATTAATCTTTAGTCATTGAATTCACAAAACTTTTATTGTTTCCAAATTTTTTAAGATCTCCACATTCAGTTATATGACTTCATAATCATAACCCACAGTTTAAGAAACTTTGCTCTAGGCAATTCTCTAAAAGCATAAAGACATAAATTGTCTTTCTGCATATATGGAGGAAGGTTCTACACTGGAATTTCCTCATGCTGATGAAATCTTAAATCTAGTTTTTAAAGAAAGTGGGAACCACTGGAAGACCTTGATAACAAGTTGCAAAAATATGTTTTCAGAGGAGTCTGGAAAGATGGCAAAATAGGTCAGAAAATTCCAAGCTCTCCAGATTTTCTCCACAAATGACATAATTTTGCCTCAGGGTGAGAGTACAATGGTTAAAAACAAATAAGATTTAGAGCAGAACAGTGGTCCTCCTGGGACAATCTGAAGAGATCTGAAGAAAGATAACAGAATGGAGGTTTGTCCCCTATGAAATGTAAAATTTTCCAGGTTAATATTGCTGAAACAATAAGTGACAAGTCCTAAAGTTATTTAGGTTGAGAGCTTGGTCCCAGACATAAAAATTTTTACCTCTAAGGCAGTGCTGGGACTCAGGTGTTTGAGTTGAGAAGACTGAAGGAACCTCTGCTAAAAAGAAATGGCAGGCCCAGCTGTGCTGCTGAGACTTTGCCCTAGACAAGAAGGAAAGTAACACATTTCAGGTGAATGCAGAAGCAGTGGGGCAAGAATGCTGCCGGCCATGAGCTTTTACAGGAGGGCAGAATTCTTGGCTGTGGGTTCAAGGTGAAAGGAGAGAACTGAAGGAGGTCCTGAGGCCAGAAGCACCATTCCCCATCCTTTAGTACTAGAAATAATGCCAACAAACTGCAACAAAATTAGCAGGTAAAGGAGAAAGAATCCCACTAACTACAAAAAGTCACTTGGGGCTTATGAAGCATCAGGTTCATCTTCAGAGGATACCGAAGCAAAAATATCTTCTCCTACCTACAGAATAGCATCAAATGGCCGTGGATTTTATACTTTTCTATAAACTATTCCTCAAATTTGGAAATTTAACGGTGTAACAGCAGTTACATTACAAAATAATAGGTATTGGAACAATTTTTAATAAAGAGCAAAAGAACTAGGGCTATATCCAAAATTATTATGCCCAACAAAGATTAACATAATATTGAATGGAAAATAAATGGAAATACAATGGATTGTCAGATTTTGGGGTTTTGTTACAAAAAGACTTGAGCTTATGAGAATATTAGACCTATAAAATCCAAAGAAAATATCAGGTAAACCTCAAAGATTATTTTTTGATTAATTAATTATTTGTGCTTATGCATATGAATTATATATGTATATATATAATCTTTATTAATTGCATTTGGAAAATAAAGCAGAACAAAAGAAAAATTAAACAGAAGGAAAAGGGGAAAAAAAGTTAACATAGCATGTGTTGATTTACATTCAATTTCCATAGTTCTCTCTCTTGATACAGATGACATTTTCCATCCAAAGTTTATTGATGTTACCTTGGATCCCGGAATAACTGAAAAGAACCAAATCTGTCATAACTGATCATCACACAATCTTGCTGTTACTGTGTACAACGTATTCCTGGTTCTGCTTGTTTTACATCACTTCATATTAATTTTTTCAGGTCTTTCTAAAAATCAGCTTATTCATTATGTTTATAGAACAATAATATTCCATTACATTCATACACCATAACTTATTATGGTTTATTATTATAACTGAATAAGTTATTCAGCCATTCCCTAATCGATGGGCATCTAGACATTTTCCAATTCTGTGCCACCAGAAAAAGAGTTGCTGCAAACATTTTTGTGCAAGTAGGTCCTTTTCACTCTATTATAATTTTGTTGGAATACAAACCCAGTAATAGCACTGCTGAATCAAAGGGAATGCACAGTTTTATAGCCCTTTGGACATAATTCCAAATTGCTCTCCAGAATTGTTGAATCATTTCACAATTCCACTACCAATGTGTAGTGTCCCAGTTTTCCCACACCTCGTCCAACATTTATCACTATCTTTTCCTGTCATTTTAGCCAATCTGAGAGGTATGAGGTAGTACCTCAGAGCTGTTTTAGTTTCCACTTCTCTAATCAATAGTGATTTAAAGCATTTTTTCATGACTACAGATGGCTTTAATTTCTTCATCTGTTCACATTTTTCAACCATTTTGTCAATTGGGGAATGATTTGTCTTCTTATAAATTTGACACGGTGTGTATATATATATACATATATATATATATATGTATATATATATATATTTAGAAATGAGCACTTTATCAGAAACACTGGCTGTAAAATTTTTCTAGCTTTATGTTTTCCTTCTAATCTCGGCTTCATTGGTTTTCTGTATGTAAAACCTTCTTAATTTGGTGGAATCAAAGTTTTCCATTTTATATTTCATAATGTTCTCTAGTTTTTCTTTAATCCTAAATTTCTCCCTTCTCCAGAAATCGGGTAAGTAAACTACTCCTTGATCTCCTAATGTGCTCATAGCATTACCCTTTAGACCTAAATCATATACCTATTTTGATCTTATTTTGGTATGAGTTGTGAAGTGTTGGCCTATGTGAGTTTCTGATATATTATTTTTCCAATTTTCCCAGCAATTTTTGGTGCAATACTGAATACTTATTCCAGAATTTGAAGTTTTGGGATTGCCAAATATTAGGTTATTATAGTCATTAATTACTATGTCATGTATATCTAACCTATTCCATTGATCCATCACTCTATTTCTTAGCCAGTATCATATATTTTTTATAACTGTTATTTTATAATGGAATTTTAGGTCAGGTCCTGCTAGCCTACCATCCGTTATATTTTTTTTTCTTTTATTCTCTTGACATTTTTCAGCTTTTGTTCTTCTAGATGAATTTTGTTATTTTTTTCTAGCTTCATAAAATCATTTTTCAGAATTTTGATTGATATGGAACTGAACAACTAAACCAAATTAGAATTTTAATTTTTATTAGATTAGCTCAACATTCCCATGAGCAATTGATATTTTGTTAATTGTTTAGATTTGACTTTATTTGTGCAAAAAGTGTTTTGGAATTGTGTAGTCCCTGGGTTTGTTTTGGCAGATAGACACCCAAATGTTTTATTTCATTTACAGTTATTTTAGATGGAATTTTTTTCTATCTCTTGCTGCTATGCTTTGTTAGTCCCATGCAGAAATGCTGATTATTTGTGTGGGTCTGTCTTATATTCTGAAAAGAAACTTTCCTAAAGCTGTTGTTTCAAATAGGCTTTTGTATGATTTTCTAGGATTCAATAAGTATATCAACATATCATCTGCAAAGAGTGATATTTTTATCTCCTCATTGCCTACTCTAATTTCTTTATCTTTTCTTATTGCTTATGCCAACATTTCTAGTACAATATTGAATATAGTGGTGATAATGAGCATCCTTGTTTCACCCCTGATTTTATTAGGAATGTTTCCTGCTTCTGCTCATTACAAATAATGCTTGTTGTTGTTTTTAGATAGATGTTGCTTTTCATTTTAGTGGAAACTCCCTTTATAAATGTTTTCTAGTGTTGCTATTAGGATTAAATTCTGCATTTTGTTATAAGCTTTTTGTGCATCAATTGAGATTATCATATGATTTCTGTTAATTTTATTATTGATATGGTCAATCATGGCAATAGTTTTCCTGATATTGAACCAAATCTGCATTCCTGATATAAATCCCACTTGGTCATAGTATATAATCCAGCTGATAAATTGTTGTAATCTCTTTGCTAATATTTAAAAAATTTCCATCAATATTCATTCAGGAGATTGGTCTGTAATTTTCTTTCTCTGGGATTGACACAAATACCATATTTGTGTCATAGAAGGAATTTGTTAGAACTTCTTCTTTATCCATTTTTCCAAATATTTTACATAGTGTTGAAATTAATTGTTCTTTAAATGTTTGGCAGAATTCACTTGTAAATCCATCTGGCCCTGGAGATTTTTTCTTAGGGAGTTCTTTAGTGGCTTATTCAATCTCTTTTCTCTAGAATGGGAATATATACCTAATTTGTTTCATCTTCTGTTTGGGCAATTTATGATTTTGTTAATATGCATCCAATTCAATTCGATTGTCAGATTTGCTGGCATAGAGTTGGACAAAATAGCTCCTAATTAAGGCTTTAATTTCTTCTTCATGGGTAACATGATCACCCTTTTCATTTTTAATGCTGGCCATTTGTGGGGTTTTTTTAACTTTCCTTTTTCTAATCAAATTAACTAAAGATTCTTCTATTGTTGTTTGTTTGTTTATAAATACAACTCTTAGTTTTATTAAATAGTGCAATAGTTTTCTTAGTTTCAATTCTGTTAATCTCTCCTTTGATTTTCAGAATTTCTAATTTGGTATTTAATTTGGGGTTTATAATTTGTTCTTTTTCTACATTTTTAGTGGCATGCCCAATTCATTGAGCTCTTCTTTTTATATTTTATTCATTTAACTATTTAGAAATACAAAATTTCCCTTAAGCACTTTGGCTGCATCCCATATATTTTGGTATGTTGTCTCATTATTTTCATCCTCTTGGATGAAATAATTGATTGTTTCTATGATTTATTGTTTGACCTCCTCATTCTTTAGAATTAGATTATATAATTTCCAATTGGTTGTTAGTCAATCTTTATGCCCCTTTTGTGAATGTAATTTTTGTCTCATTGTCATCTGGAAAGGATTTCTGCCTTTCTGCATTTTATTGTGAAGTTTTTATGCCCTTATATATGATCTTCAGTTAGATTAATAATTTTTGAAGTGTCTGTCCTGGATCTTTTTTTCAGGTTGGTTATTTTTCCAATTAGTTATTTTACATTTTCTTCCAATTTTTCATTCTTTTTAATTTGTTTAACTTATTTTTGGTGTTACATAAAGAAATCAGCTTTCATTTACCTGGTTCTGGTTTTTAATGTGTGACTTTTTTCAATTAGTTTTTACATCTCTTTTTTTCCATTTGATTAATTCTACTTTTCAAGGTGTTTTGTTCAGGAGATTTTTTTTTAAATTTAGTCAATGTGTTTTTTTTTAAGGAATTGTTTTCTATTTCTAAGCTGTTAGGTCTTTCTTACATATCTTTCTTTTTCCAATTTTTCTTCTCCATCTCTTATTTGCCGTAGAGGGTCATGGATAGTGGGGAACCCTGGGAGAGATACAAGACCTTTAGTCCATTAAAAAGAACTCTGTTGACTTTTCTGGTTTAGCTCCCCATCCACCCTAGGGATGTCTCAGCCTTACTATCAGGGGACATGACAATCTGTGCTATAATTAAAGCAGTTATACTAGGTGGCAAGGAGACATCTACATACAATAGCAAGTTGTTTATGTGGTCCTGCATGCACAGTATATAGTTGGCACATGTGCAGTGTGCTAAAGTTCTGTAAATGTATTAGGTTATATAAGGCTGAGAAAATTTTGAATAATTGGACTCCTGCCTCTTCACTCCTCACCCATGATCAGGATTCCAGGTAGTACTGAAATCCTCAAGTGAGCAAGTCTGGACAATTTTCCTTTTAAATTTTTTATGAGCAATTCCAAGAAACCTTTTTGGATTTGAGACCAATTTATATCAATCTTTGCTTTTTCCCATGTGGACATTTTACCTTGAAATTGGAGTTTTTGTCTTTGACACCATTGTAACTTTCTATGGTTATCATTCTTTTGCATTTTTTGCTCATTTTCTTTTATCCCCTACCCCTATTTTGTGACTATTATGGCCCAGATCTGTTCCTGGAATACAAGGGTCACTGACCCAAGAAATGCACAATGCATCTCTGAAACTTGACTTTGAGCACAAAAGCCTCTTGTTTTTGATGTCTTGCTCACAGCAGGACATAGTCTACTTATGCTAGCCAGAAAACAACCTGGTTTCCTAGACTGGCAATTTGTCTTCTGTTCTGGTTCTTCCCCACTGGTCTGCTCTGCTACTGATCCAGAACAGAGGGTGTCAGTTGTTGATCTGCTGTGATTAAGTCCTTCTCAGTGGCTTTCCTGGACAAATCTGAACTGGGCTGAACAACCCTTTCACTCCAGTGAAACTTTCCTGAAGTCCTTCTGTTCTATTTTGAGCTATAGAGAGGTTTCATTCAGACTCTGTTAAGAAGTTTGGTTTCATGTGATTTTCAAGGAAAACTAGGAAAATTTGGGCAGTTTTCTGGCTTCACTCTGCCATCTTGGTTCTACTCCCAGAACTTAAAGATTAATTTCAATGAACTTAATAACCACAAACTATTTATGCTTTATATGTGGAAATGTTAGCTATATATCTAATATTGTCATTAATAAGTTGGTAGTACAATAAAAGATTTGGGGAGCACTTTGTATTATGTGACTCTGAAAAGCAAAATCATGTGGGAAAAGGTTAAAAGGGTAATTTGGTGTTATGAGATGCAAGGGTCACAACTCATACAGAGGATGGGGAGGAGGGCTGGTAATTTTCAAATCTTACTCACATCAGAATAAGTTAAGTAGAGAACAATACATATAATCTTAAAAAGTATAAAACTTCTAAATTTATTAAGATATGAGGGAGATAGAATAGGATAAAGGGGGTATACAATGATGTGTAGATTAATGGAAATATGATTGCTATGTAGATTAATTAGAATGAGACAGACTGTGCCAACATCCTTGTAAAGTAAAATTCTTCCCATTCTCCTAAACTCTGTTTAGGTTTCTCCAAGACACTCTCTGGTCATTTTAACTTTCAATAGTTGCTTCCTCCTTCAATCTCTTAAAATACTTTGCAATTCTGTTTTTTTTCTTATTGGAATAGAGAATAGGAACTGGACCTGTGATACTGATGGTTTAATAAACTTTTAGCTAAGAAATTTTCCTCTACAAATTTATGACAGTATTTTACTACTTATAATCTTAGAGAATGGCCTATGCTAATGAGAGGTTAAGTCATTCACCCCACATCATACAGCTAGTATGTGTCTGATGTAGGATTTGAACCCAGCTTTTCCTAATTCTAAGGTTTTTTATTCACTACTTTTCTCTTCTGTAAGTTTGTTCTGTATTTATTTGTACACTTGTTTTATTTGGTACCCATTAAAATTTCTTGAGGGAAAATACAATGCTCTGATTATCATTAGATCAACTAATGACTAAT